>PVKA01045554.1:0-15478 GCA_004027165.1 Ctenomys sociabilis | reverse complement strand
TTTTTTGTTTTTTTTTTTTTTTTTTGAGACAGGGTCTCACTATGCAGTTCAGGCTGGCCTTAAGCTCATTTTGTAGCTCAGGCTGGTCTTGAACTCACAACAATCCTCCTGCCTCAACCTCCCGAGTGCTGGGATTACAGGCCTGTGCCACCATGCCTGGCCCAGTCACTCTTATCTGCTTCATTTTTTCTAAGAACATGTGTCTGCACCTACTTAATATTACATACTCATTTCTGTGTCTGTTTATTGCTGGAAAATAACCAGACATGCAACCCCTCTGAATACAAGAACATGTTCTCTTTCTCCTTCATGATAGAATCCTCTTAGTCTGGAAGAATGTATGGCTTCTAGTAGATGCACAGGAAACGTCCAATGAAAGACTATGGAAATGTGGAAGTGGGGAGAGCCCACAAGGTGTCTAAAATCTGGCCCTCTTTGTCCTCCGTTTTTCAATTTCTTGGCAAGACAAGAGGAAAAGAAAGACAAGATGCTAGGAGGGGCAGAGGCTTTCTGCTGAGCCAGAGAAGCAATCAGAACAACCTCTGAAGCATGGAGGATAGGGAAAGCACATGGACTTCGTGGTATCTGTCTCTTGGCTCAGGCAGGTCAGCAAAAGAATAGAGACTATGTCAGTCTCATGAGGCTGGTTTTCCTTGAGGTTGCTAATCAAGACTCCAGCTGAAACACTCTCAGACAGTGATGGCAAATCTTTAAGAGCTTTAATGATAACACACAGCCCACAGTTGAGTGCCTCAGGGTTATCACCACTGCTGTAAGATCTCCAGTTCTCACTTTTTATATCCAGGTGGCTGCATCTCTAACTTTCCTGTAAGAACCACCTGGCACTCAGGTGGTCTAGGTGGGATCTGAGCACTTGCATGTCTAACAAGCTTCCAGGTGACACAGAGAGCTGCTTCTAGCGGCTCGTTCCCACCTAGCAGCACCTGGGAGGGTATAAAATCACAGCTCCGAATCAATTTAATCAGAGCCTCTGCCCATGGGGCCCCAGCAGTGATGTGGCTGGAACTGAAAACCAGCACCCAGGATATTTCTCCAAAGTGGCCAACTCACACAAGGCAGAGTTACTGTTTAGAGCACTCAGGTCTTGCCCAGCCATGTGTCCTGCCTCTCAGTGCTACTGAGACTGGCCTCTTGCTGCTTAGAATTGCTGAGAGAGAGCCCTGGCTTAACACCACCTTCCAAGATCTAAGGTAGGACAATGAAGACTCTCAGACAGCTGGGAGGATCTTTCCTATTTATTTTTAACCTCTGACTTCTTTTTCATGTATTTAGTACAGGGTCTACAGGGTCTCACTACACAGATCGAACTCAAAGTGATCCTCCTATTTTCAGCTTCCCAAGTGCTGAGATTATAGGTGTATTGGGATTACAGGCGTGTGCCACCATGCCCAATCTCAGTCTCAATCACTGACTCAGTGCAGCCAACACAGCATGCCCAGAATGGAATCCCGATCCCTGCATCTGCCTAAGCAGGTGCTTTAATCCACTGAGCTGTCTTGCCGGCCCTTAACTTATGACATCTACTTCTCTCTTCTCTTTCCAGCTGGAGAGTTATCATCCCCTTTCGGTCTAGTAGAACAACCAAGGAGTGAATCTTCTCTCCAGGAACCTATAGCAATGTCTGAAGGCATTTTTGATGGACAAACTCAAAAGGGGGTCAGGAGGGGTGTACCACTGGCAACCAGGGGCTGCTCAACATTCTGTAGTGCAGAGTGCTGAGGGTCTGCAGGCTGCGCTGGTGCCTCCTGCTGCACCCACAGCCCCTTCTCTCAGCCTTCAGAGAGTGGGGGAGCCCCTCCCTGTCTTGTCCCCCTCTGATCCTCCCACTCAGTCAGACTGGGTGAATTTCTTCTCTGCAGTCACTTGCCCTCACCCGCCATCTTAATTTTAACGGAGCTTCCCCTTACCTCTCAGGAGACTTTTCCAATTTCTGAAACCTGTCTAAGCTCAAGATTCAGATTATTCCTAAATAACTTCCTAAACCTCATGGAAACCACAGATGTGGCCGGACATTCTGCAAAAGGGAAGGATATCCCTGACCTGGCCAGCTATAGAGTATAACCTGGCTCCAAAATGCCTTCAGACCTTAATCTCTGCCAAGACTCCCTGCTGGGAATGTTCTATGTACCAGGGTCTACTTAGGGCTTTGTCTCATAAAATCTTTTCAATAACCCTGGAGGTAGCCAGGCATGGTGGCACAAGCCTGTAATTCCAGCACTTGGGAGGCTGAGGCAGGAGGATTGTTGTGAGTTCAAGACCAGCCTGAGCTACAAAGTGAGCTTAAGGCCAGCCTGAACTGCATAGTGAGACCCTGTCTCAAAAAGACAAAAAAAAAAACAAACCTGGCGGTAGGGACCATTTTTATTCCCACATACAAATGGAGATAAGGAACAGAGACTAAGGAAGTTGTTCAAAGTCACCCAGCTAGGAAGGAGCAGAGTAGCTGTGAATCTAGGGAGTTTGGATCTATCTAGCACCCATAGGTTTAACAACTTCAGGTTCCTTGTACATTTCATATGGACAAGCCAAAGCAACACAGATTCTGTTTTACAGATGGAAACCAGCAAAACCATCTTCCTAAATCACTCAGCTGATGAAGAGTAGATCTGGAATTCAAATCCACAACAGACTTGAAATGCCATACTGGGGTCAAGGAAGGAAATAACAACAAGCTTTTGAAGGACAGCGTCATTCGCTTATTGACCTATCCATCCATCCATCCTCACTCCTCCTTCATTTATCATGCAGTGAACACACACACACCTCCTGTGAGCCAGGCTGTGCTGTGCTGAGGAACTAGAAGGAAATCTGCCATGACCCCCTGGCTCAGGAGACCACATCCACTCAACTTGGCAACTCACAATACCCAGGGTGGTGATGGCGCAGGCCAGTGTGTGGATGGGCTGTGGATGGTGGAGGTAGGAGGATGGGGAATCCATTTATAATTGTCCTCTGGGAAGCTAAGCAAGTAGGGGAAGGAAATCTGGGGAGCACCAAGCAGGAACTACTCATGCCTTGGGGCGGCCACCTGGGCCAGCTATCCCTGGCCCATGTCCACTTGCCTGCTCTCCCACTGCATTACTCTGCCCCATCTATCTTTTCTCTGGTTTGCTCCACAACTCGTGCCTCCTAAGCACAATTTAGGGAGAAGCAAGATGTGGCTATGCACTCCCCCGTGGGTAAGCACAATGGGTAAATGCAGAGACGGCATCCCAACTCAGCGCCCCAAGGTGCTGGAGAGAAGCCAAACTGCGACGGTCGGGAACACGTCAGAACTGTCACAAGCAGGCAAAGTCAGCCGAGCAAATTGTGAAACCAAAGTCACAGTTCTATTTGTTCTGTGAGAGTGAACATCTCACTTTTTAAAATTTCTACTTTTTTAACTTTGGTACAGAGAATAAAAACAAGGACCTTGTGAACATTTCCTCTCTGTTAAAACAAAACAAAACATCCATCACCACCCACCTCTGGGTCTCGGTTCCTAGGCTGGGCCCTCTTTTATCCAGGAAACACTTAGAAAGTCTTACAAGAGGAGCAGGTGGGTAAATTATCAGAAGCCTCGGTACCCGCCCTTGGCCACCCCACATCCAGTTAACAGAATTAGAATATAAAGCTGGACCATACTCAGTGAAACAGGAGAGAGTTCGAAGGGACTACTCCCACCAGGGAAAAATGAGCGATGGCTTCTCGGCAGAGGTAATGCCTGCAATGGGCTTTGGAAAATGAATAAAATTTTACTCATGGAAAAGGAAAGGAAAGAAATCACTAAGACAGGAAAAGGAAGGTCTAAGTGCACAGCGCCTGGGGTGGGTAGAGAAAAGGAAGCAGAACAAGAGAGACTTTAGAAGTTCAGTCTCCATTCCACACAGCACGGTGGCCGGGAAGGCTGAACCTTACTAAGGAGGCCTGCTGAGCCGGGCACTCGGGCCTTGCAGTGTAGAGGTAACAGCAGTCCCCAGCTGACTGCAGCCCCCAGCTGAGCCTCGGGGCACACACAGGCCAGGCTGTGCGCATGCGGCAAACATGCTTCCCGTCAGCCATGCATACGCACACGCGCGTGCTGGTGGAAGTCGGACCGGCCTTTCTACGGAAGCCCTGCAGCACCCTTGCTGCTCACGAAAATAGTATCGTGCAATTTAGGTCAGGAAGTAAGGGCTGTGTTATTATTACTAGTTACCGGTGAAGTTATTTAATAAGAACGTCACATCCAATTGAGCGCATGGTGGGAGCTGTCAGCAGGAGGAATGTAATTACACAAGCTGGATGGGCTCCAGGCCCCGCTGCTTGCACACCTCTCCCAGCCCCCCCGAGATGGACTCTCCCCAGCCCCACTATACCTGGAGGGCATTTGTCAGCCCCTGGACATCTGAACTGAGACTCTTAAGGGGGATTTCCTGGACAAATCAGGGAACCCCTGAGTGATTGACATTCAGAGGGGAGAAGGACCCAGACCCCCTTGCCAGATCCACATAAATTCCAGCAGAAATCACTATAGACAGTGGAATACCCAGAGTGCATTCTGCCTTGGTCCCTAATCCAGACCCGCTCTGGTTGTCCGCCGTAGTAATCACCCTGCAATAGCCCTTTCCTGATGGCCCTTCCTTCCTCACTCCTCCTCTGGCATTTCTCAGGCCACCTCCAAATTAAAGTGCTTCCACTGGAGTCCTTGTTTCAGGCATGTCTCAGTAGAGCCCAACCTAGGACACTTCTATCCAATCTCTCCAGAGCCCCCAGTTCATTCTCAGGAAGAAAAGGCTGAGCCCCAAGCACAGCCCTCTGGATCAGTCTTGCTTCTTACAGTTGGCTGAGCACTGACCTGAACCATGTCTCCTTAGTTGAGTCAGAAGAACACCATGGATCCCCTGCTGGGGTGGAACCAAATCTATGTGAGGGCACATACTGTGGCGTCCCGTGCATGAAGCCCCTGCCCATCTGGCAAACATATCCAGGAATATTGAGGGTGCAGAACTCCAACTCTGCTTCAACAACTACACTGGATGGGGTAGCTAAGAGTCCTGAGCCCTTGCTCCCTTGTAACAATAGCTGAATCCCTGGACAAGGGAGGTAGTGGGGCTGGGAGTCCACACTCACTGCAGGGAGGGAGAAGAGTGGGGCAGGACTCGATTCCAGCTGAGGAGGCAACACCTCAAACATGGGAGCCTGCCTGGTAAGCAGAAAAAAGGAAGGAAGATGTAGGGCCACGGTATGGGACAGGAGGCAGAGAGAGTACGGGAAAGAGACAAAGAGAGCGAAGGGCAGGATGGGCAGGAGAGGGAGCGAAGGGAGGAAACAAGGACATGCAGAGACAGAGGTGCAGAATGACAATGGCAGAGGAAACCAGGGATTCAAAGAAAACAGGCAGAAAGAGCGATGAGCAGATAGAGAAAGGAACACAAAGACAGACAGGAAGAGAGGCTGCAGGAGGGAGATGGGAGAGGAAAGAAAGAGGCAGAAAGGTGACAGAGACTCATCAAAGAGGGAGGTGGACCAGTGAGCCCAGAGACCAAATCAGGGGCAGCAACAGAACCATGCAGAGAGACACGAGAAGCCACGAGTCCTCGTGAGGCCCCGTGACACAGGCTCTGTCAGTATCACCTGATGCCCAAAGCCCCATGCAAGTGATGTAGGAAGAAACGGAGATGAGTGCTTGAGTCCTGAGTGTTTGCTTTAAATGCAAGAACAGGGCAGTAGCCAGAGGGTAGTTCAAGGTCCAAAAGGAGTCCCTCACCAACTTATTGATCTTGAACTTGTTTCAAATTTAAGGAGGCACTGGAAAAGAAAAATGGAACTGGAGGTGAGAGAAGAGGTGTGTCCCAATGGACAAGTGGAAGAAGAGTCCTGGGATCAAGGCCCTGAGACCTGCCTGAAGAAGCCTACCTCTTGCCTGGAGGAGGGGAGAGCGGTAGTAAGGGCCAGAGGCACAGGTAATTCAGGTAGGAGCAGGACACAGCGAAGTCCATTTCCTTGAGGTACTGTAGACTGAGCCCAGGGCCTGTCCATAGGTTCTGTCACTGAACCCAGAAGCCCATTCTTGACTGTCCATGTCCTCAGTGAGGTACGCATAAGGCCATCCTGAGATGGAACTGGGACTCGCTCACAGGATTAAGATCAGCTTTGCAGGTACCTGGCAGAAGAATAGCTAAGCTGTGCTGTGCTGTGCTGCACCCAGACCAGGGATGGTAGGCCCCAGCGGCAGCAGGATTCCCCTTCCAGGTGGCAGGCCAAGAGCTGTGTGCGGGACTGACCAAGGCCAAGGGCAGGGGCAGCAGTGGGACGAAAGGTGAGCATTCCAAGAGGACAATTGCTAAAAGGTGGGGCAGCGGAATCCAGCCTTGCTGATAAAGGGGCTGAGTGGAAGCTGCTCAAGCGGAGGTGGGGAGGGGCTCAGGGTCTGCATCCTTTGAGAGATCTGGCCAGATCTGCACTGCCCTCTCCTCGTCCCCCCATGCCCTGTGTCTTCCGGTCCCCAAGCTGTCCCTGACCCAGAACGAGGGCCAGCAGTGATGCAGCTCACCCACCCTCCACAATCTCCCTCCCCCACTGACGTAGCTGCAGTTTCTGGCTCATTCCTCACGGGAGGTAGCATCTTCCCTGACCTACCCCTGTCCCTTGCCCAAGGCATGGCCATCAGCCCTGCCTTCTCTCTGGACTCCGAGCTCTGTCTGGAACTGGTTTGAGGGCTCCCTTCCTCTAGGGTGGGTGCTGATAGCTCAGGCAACTGACCCTGTATGCCAAGCCCACCCCACTCTAGAGGCTTCTAAGGCTCCTCCTCGGAGAACTAGAGGGACTGAGGGCAGACCCAAAAGCTGGGCTTTCACAGGGAGTCTGCAGGAACCTCTCCACTGGGGCGACCGAGCCCTCTGTCAAGGGCTACTTGATTTGGGTCTGAGGAGGCAGACCTAATGCACCCCTCTCTCAGAACACAGACAGCACAGCCTTCCAGCCCAAGAGCCATCAGCTCCATCAAACCTGAAGGCCAGGTACGGAGAAAGACAGATGCTCAGGCAAAGGCCCGCTGAGCATGGAACACAAAGCCACTGCCTTCCAAAGGACCCCAGAGCCCGGCAGGCTCTGATGTGCCTGCCTCCCCGGGCTCTGGCTGTTGCCAGGCATGGTTGCCAAGCGCAGACTCATAACCTGGGTCTTCTGAAAGCTGCCTAGAGATAAGAAAAAGCAGTTGTAGGGTAGAGGACATGGGGGCTGGGGGGAATGAGCAAACAGACTTGGCTTCTGTACCCAAGAAAAACCCATGCTAGGCCTCATGTTGAGCCTAGGGTGTGTAGTCTACAAAGGGTCTGGCTCCTTCCAGCTCAGCTCTGGTGACAGTGCTGGGACTGGGGAGGTTTGAGGTCAAGCAGCCTGACCCACCAGTGGGGCCCAAGGGCTGAGACTGGGACTCAGGCTACCAGGATGCTCCAGGGCCCCAGTGTGCTAGTGCTGGCCTGCACAATTCACATGCGCGTCGACGCAGATCCAGCGGACACATCCCCAGCTACTGCGCAATCGCAGTCACGCCTCAGACGCAGCTCCTTGCGCTCCATCCTGATGGAGTGCTCCGTGGCCTCTCAGGCTGCCCCCTCCCCACGAGGCCCCCAGCATCCTCTGCGAGCATCTGTGCAAAGCTCTGGGGGTCCGTCCACCTGGCATTGTGCATGGGTGACACGGCAGGATGCCTCTCACAACATGGTGTGTGTGTGTGTGTGTGTGTGTGTGTGTGTGTGTGTGTGTGTGAATAGGTTGCCTACAAAAGTGAGGACTACGTGTGCCCACGTTGCCTATGAGTACAGCTTGAAACACGCAGAAGGATACACACAAGTATAAAGCATTCATCCCGTAGCACTTAGGATTTTTTTTTTTTTTTTTTGTCTTTTTGGGACAGGGTCTCACTGTGTAGTTCAGGCTGGCCTTAAGCTCACTTTGTAGCTCAGGCTGGTCTTGAACTCACAACAATCCTCCTGCCCCAGCCCCCTGAGTGCTGGGATTACAGGTATGCGCCACCACGCCCAGCAGCATTTAGGATTTAATCCGCACCAACCCTCACTCCCACAGATGTGCATGCATTCAAAGTTCTGCTACTCAAGCTGGTTCACTGTGCACATACACAGACACACAGCAGGGCAGAATAAGCCCAACCTATGGAGTTGGATAGGACGAAATTCAGTCTTTCCCTGCCCTGTACCACTGGTTGGCTTTGTGACTTAAGGCACACAGCTCGCCCTCTCTGAGCTTGAGACTCATATCTAAGAGAAAGCATAACACACACAACCTTCTTTGTGGACATGCTAGGAAGATTAAATGAGATTATGAATGTGAAACTCCAGCCCCTGGGGAGCTCCACAAGCACTAATTACCATTTATTCTCTCCCTCCCTTGGGCCTCTCCTTCCCACAAGAGATAAATATTTATAGGGTGCTAATATGTATCCAGGCTGCCACAAAGCCTGGGGGTGTAACGTCCCAAGCTGCACCTTCACACACCCTGTTTGCCTATGGAGGAGACATACGCAAATAAGTAAACAGAAAATAAGCTGTGAAGAAGGTGGTAAAGTCTGAAGACACCACCCTTGAGCAGATACTGCAGTGTAATAGTGAGCCAATAAAAGATCTGGAGGGAGAGCATTCCAGGCAGAGAAAGGAAAGGGCATACTGCTGGAGATGGGAACAAGGTTGGGCAGCAAGAAGGTCAGCTCACCTGGGATAGAGAAGAGGGTGAGAGGGGTGAGAGACAAAAAGGGGGTCAGGGGTTAGTCAAGCAAAATCTAATCTGGATGGTCGGAGGCATGAGATTATAGGCAGGAAGATTTGTACCAGTCAATCTGTGTGATTTAGGGACCTCGGGCTGTGTGTGCAGACTCCACGCCAGGCAAGGCCAGAGGAAGCAGGCAGATGAACCGGGGAGAGAAAGAAGGTCTCAGAGACTCAGTCTGCCCATCCTGACTCCCACGCTGCTGCCCCTAGCACACCTCTCCAGCTCCAGTCAAGTGCCCCTTGTGACTTCAGATCACAGAACACACTTCCCAACCCTGTGTGCTCCAAGGCCAGTACCCTAGAGGGCTCTCTCTGGCCCCCACCTCCGCAGATCTATCTGCAGCAGTGGCTCCTAGTTTAAAGGGTAATCCATGTCTCCCGCCCAGGACTTAAGACCAAACACAGCATCTGATTCTCCCTATGGACCCGCCCTGCAGGCAGAATCACAGAATCGGTGTGCAACTTATGTGTAGTTCCCCCATGGCACCTCTGTTTCTGCCTGGAGTATTGTACCCCCCCTTCTATGTCCCCATTTTCCACATCCCCACTGCTGCTTCCGCTTGCTAAACAGTACCAAGTACCTCCCTTGAGTCACATGTTCACTTTGCCTTCCAATTACCCTATGAGATAGGCTATTACAACCCCACAGGACAGTAAGGAAACTGAAGTACTAAGAGGGTCAGTGACTTTCCCAGGGTGACATAGCCAACTTACAGTAGGAGTACTTGGAAAGCACTGGATTATGCTTGACCCAAACTCAGAGTTCTGTCTGCTCTTTAGGAAGTGCACAGAGGTATGTCTGAATTTATTCTGCTTTGATTTGTCAATAAAAAAACAAGTGAGTGCATCCTTCAAGTTCCTCATATGGTTTTCCAGGCTGGCCTGGCCTGGGGATTTCTCTGTCTTGTACTTTCCAGGAGTACACAGACCAGCCTCTGACCTCTAGCCTGGCCCCAACTATCAATTTCAGCATCCTGCACTGTTTCCTCTCCATTCTTTAGTACCCAGTTCAGAGGGGCACTGGCCACAAATGGGAATCACAGGAACTGAGGGCAGGGAACCAGAAGAGGCTGTGAATGCAGACTCCACCACAGACGAGGATAGAAGAAGCAGGCAGATGAACCCCAGCCTCCACCTGTGGCCTGTCAGATGGCACAGACTGGGCCTCTCCAGGCCACTATCACAAGCTGCTAACTCTCTTCCAGCATAAAAATGTCCTTCTGGTCTTCAAATGAGCCAAGGCCAAAGTCTCCAAGCAGACACCTCTACCCCACCCGAGCAGCACACCTCTCAGTTTGCCCGCCCTCCCCTCTTAGCTCCTGACCCTGATCCATGGAGACAAAGGATCAGGCTCCCCCAAGCTATCTCTGTGCACTCACTGGGGTTACTTGAACCATAAGCTAGCTGGGGCCAGGGGTCCCCAAGTTCAGCTCAGAGACAATGAGGACACCAACTTCCCGTGGACCACAGATGCCACAGGAGCAGGATAGCTGCCCTTTTAAAGGACCCCTATAAACTGCACAGCTTGCATGTCCCTCTAGTGGCAAGCTGGGTAGGAGCTCATACGCGGAACACAGACAGACCCGTGCTGAGTGGCAGGCAGAGCCCGCTGCCCTGGTCCAGCACTCTGAGGAGACAAGGGGGAGAATAGTGCCATTACAGCCCCATCTTGCTGATGGATGTCATCAGCTTAGCAAAAGCTCAATGAAGCCTCCACTTTCACCCTTGTCACATGACACGTAGTGTTGACCCTAGTAACAATGGTGGGTACCCAGAGGCCTATTGTGATTATTCCTTGCTCTATCACCTTTCTTCACAGTTGAGATGACCCCTAACACCTCCCAGGAACTGCACCTTCATCTCCCCTCTTGGCACCTGTGATGGTTAACTTCATGCATCAACTTGCCTGTGCTAGGGGATGCTTGAGGCTATAATCCCTAGGTGTGTCAGCAAGGTGTATCTTGACATGAGCGGCATCTGAGCCAAGACACTGAGAAAGGAGACCCCCTGGCCTGTGGGGGCAGCCTCATCCACCTAATAAGGGTCCCGGACAAAGACGAGAGGGAAGGACAAAGCATCCTCTCTCCTTGGCTGGAATAATCCCCTGCCCTTGGACATGAGAGCTCTGAATGTCAGGGCCTTCCCGCTGTGGGTCTGATCTTGCTGTCCCCACACCCACCGTGTACCCATTCTCTGACTAAATTACATCACCGGCTTTCTTGAGTCTCTCTCCGCCTTGCTGGTGGTGTCTCCTTAGCCTCACGAGGACATAAGCTAATTCCCATTACTAATAATTCCCCTCTTTGTACACCTACGCACCTTCTGGCCTTTTGGATCTGCTTCCCTGCAGAACCTTGGTGCACACATGAACTCTTACACTCATCCATTCAATCATCAGTCTACTGATTAAGCATGTCAAGTACTGGGTCCTGGGACAGAATGACAGAGGACAGGACCACTGCCCTTATGTGGGCTGGCATCTTCTATTCGCACCTCTTTCTTGTTTCATTTTGTTTATTTATTTGTGTTTGTTTATGTATTTAGGACAGGGTCTACAGATCCGACTGGTAGTGATCCTCCTGTTTTCAGCCTCCCAAGTGCTGGGATTACAGGCATGCACCACTACGCCCAGTCTCAATCCTGATCTCAGCATGCCTCAGGGGCGGGGCCAGCAGGGTATACCAATGCACCTCTCTTTTGTTGAAATTGTTACTATCTTTTCTCTATTCGGGTGCCTGACAGGCTTCCTCCTCTCCTCCCCAGGCCTTGGGGACAGGGAGCATGGATCTACAACAGCCCACGCAGCTCTGGCAGCTAGACCTGCAAAAGGGGGGTGCATAGTGGTAGAGGCTTTGTTTCCCATGCTTCTCAAGCTTGAGACCTTCCAGGTTCTCTCTGGAAGACAGAGAGAACCCGGAACACAGACAGATCCATGCTGAGTACCTCTACCACTTTCGCAACAGCTGTTTGCCTGAATACTGCCTGTTTACTTTGTCCGCAAATTTCAAACATATATTTTTTTTAAATCTCAGCTCATAACAGCACTAGCCTGATGAGGAAGAAATCATCCAATGGGAACTTCTTTTCAGACCCGGGGCATGAAGAGGCTGCTGACTGCATTTTGGGTTAATGTAGAAACATGGAAGCTCACACACTTATCTTCAATTAACTCATTACTACACTGTCAGAGTAACATTTGCTGCTCCATTTCAGCTTAGCCATAAAAGGAGCATTATGACATATTCATTGTTAACTTTTAGTCATCTTAGAGTGAGAAAGAGCATTCCATAAATAGGACATAAAACCAGAAAGCCAAAATATTGACAAGTATGACTGTGTAAATATGTACAGTAGCTATATGTGCAAAAATAAAATAAAATGCAGAAACCAGAGTCTAAAGACAACAACCAAACTGCAAAATGGGATCAGCCACAATGCTACAGATAACAGCATATCTGTTATATGAAAAAGCTCTTGGGGCCGGGGAGATGACTCAGTGGACTAATCGCTTTCCTG
The DNA here is from genome assembly GCA_004027165.1 of Ctenomys sociabilis. Classification (NCBI taxonomy): domain Eukaryota; kingdom Metazoa; phylum Chordata; class Mammalia; order Rodentia; family Ctenomyidae; genus Ctenomys; species Ctenomys sociabilis. The sequence continues at coordinate 3,194 of PVKA01045554.1, read as the reverse complement.
GCAAGTGCAAGGGCCTGAGTTCAATCCCCAGTTCTGCAAAAAAAAAAAATAAAAATAAATAAATAAATAAAGCTCTTGCAAATAAAAAATAGATGTAGATATAGATATATAGATATACAGATAGATATAGATAATGACCAAGACAGTGAAACAATTTGCAGAAAAAGAGATAACAGATAAATGAAAAACAAGGGAACAGTCTCAATTTTGTTCATGCATAATTAAATAAGTGCCATCATGAGATTCTTCACAGGAAAGATGCAGAGCAGAGGTTCCTAGATGAGCACATCAGTGCCCCCTGGGAACTTGGAGGAAATGCAAATTCTCAGATCCCACCCCCAACCTACGCTACTGCAGGTATATTCAACTCCAAATACACTACTGAGTTCAAAATTCTGGGGCCAAGGAGGTAGCTCAGTGGTTTTAGCACCTGCCTGGCTACCACAAGGTCCTGAGTTAGATCCCTGGTCCCCCCTCCAAAAAAACAAAAAGAAGGAAAACAAGAAACAAAATGCTTAGAACCAGGAATCTGTATTTTAACAGGCCTTTTCAGGTGACTCTGACTCATTCTAAAGCACAAACTTAACAAATCTCTGTTACTATTAGAAGTATTTAGATTAATGAAATTTGCCCTTTTATCATCAAATACACTTTTTATAACTATAAGGCAACAAGTCCATTCTTTAGGCGTGTTTGTTCTTGTTGAAATCAGTCACATACACACAGCCATGCACATACATGTGTGCACACACACACACATACACAATTAGTTTGCTGTGATACTGTTTGAGGCATCCAAAGACCAGAAGAACCTAAATAATAAAGACTTGATTATGGTAATGTGTGAATATTATGCACCCATTAAAAAGAATGAAATGAATGTACATATGCCTAACCCAGAAAGATGCATAAGCGGCACTGCTATGAGAGAAAAGTACATTATAGAACAGTATGTGTGACAAACCTAGAATGCTCTTCTTTTGTGAAATGAGAAGAATCTGGGTTATATTTCCACCTTCTTACATGTTGTGAAAATTTCTGGAGTAATTCAGAAGAAGCTATTAAAAGTGGAACTGGGAATTTGCGGGGGAGGGGAGGGATTTTTTTCACCATATGCTCTTCTATGCTGTATGAATTTTTTGCCCTGGGCATGTATCACTTTTATAGTAATTAAAAAGTAGTTATAGCTAATTAAACTTACAGGAAAAAAAAGAGCAAGCCAGAGATGGAAACATGGCTAGAAGGGGAAGAAAATTAGGTCATTTGGGTAACTGCAAGCTGGAGACTCTTCAGGCCCTAGTGAGAGCCTCAGGAAACCCTGTGTGTTGGCTTCAGTCACACAGGTAGTATGGTGACAAGAAAAACTCGAAAGTTTTTCACAAAATATGTGGCTCCCAAAATAAATTTGCTTACTTCACAGAAAAAATGTTTCCACATCCATGAAACAAAAGACCAGAGCCTCTGAGCTTATTTTCTTCCTGCTGTTGGGGTTCCTCACACCCTGCTGAGGGTGCTCTGGACTTTTGGTGGCCACTGAGTTTCACTTGGTTCCAAGCAGAGGACAAGCAAGGGGTCTCAGTGACTTATTCCATGTGGGCATGAGTCACTGGGCACAGATCTGTGGGTAGGAGTTAAGAAAGGCTGTGCCCGTGCACCAGGATAGACACAGTCTGTTTTCACAGAGCTATGTAAACATGGTCATTTTTCTAGGCCTGATTTACTAAGAGTTTTCATTAAAAGTGCCATAGGAAATTAATGAGAGAATGATATAGAGTCTGAGCTCCTATTCCCAGGGAGTGCCTCTAAGTAGGTAATGTACTTTACTCTCCAGCTTGGGTTGAATCAGCATGTTTGTTTAATTCAAAAATGGATTTGGTTGAGCAGCCAATTATGAAAACCCGATCCACACATTGTTAAGTCACCCACTCATTGATGAGTCCTGTCTTTCGGGCATTCATCTGTTCAACCACCAAGTCTACCCATTCCATGAATCTACTCATTGTCTGTTCCATTAGTCTTTTCTTTTTTTGCTTTTTTTGCCTTTTTGAGACAGGGTCTCAAAAAGGCCAGCAGTTCAGGCTGGCCTTGAGCTCATTTTGTAGCTCAGGCCGGTCTTGAACTCACAACAATCCTCCTGCCTCAGCCTCCCGAGTGCTGGCATTACAGGCATGCGCCACCATGCCCAGCTACCATTAGTCTTTTCATCCAGTTTCATCTCTACTATCACCACAAACCAACCTTCCCATCTATTCATCCATCAAGCTATTCCTTTTCCATTTTCCATCCATTCTATCTACTCAGCCTACCTATTCCATCCACCCTTCTGTTTTACTAGCTCACTAGCCAACCATGCACCTTTCCAGCCTAGTCATCCATATACTCATCCATCCTTCCAAAGCATAGCCCATCATTCATTCTTCTGTCCTAAACACCCATCAATCCTATCTAGTTACCCATATCCCCCACCATTCTTCCCATCATGTATTATCTATCCATCCCATCCTCCATCCCATCCATTCAACAGTTCCATCTCTTTAGCCTACCTAATAGCCTGAACTTCATTATACCTCTGGAGGCAAAGGTACTGAGGCAACTGACATCTAATGCCTCTATAAGAACAAAAAAAAAAAAAAAATGATTAAAGCCCTGATATTTTATTTAAGCCCCACTAAACTCCTCTTATGGAGGACATATCTGGGCATTTTTAACAAGCAGTCTTTATTCAAACTATACATCTTCTTTCTCCCATGCCCAGCCTCTTCCACTGATCCCTGGCCAACCAGTACCTGTAGGTTTCCAAAAAAGCTCAAAATCACATCAAGATCAAAACTAGCCTATATCCTCCAATGTCTATCCTGGGTCCACATGACCAGGGGCTCCTTTCTGTCCTTTACACCACCCCAACTCTGATCTCTAGCTCAAGGTGAAGTACCAGCCATGATGGACCCACACCCTGGTCTGACCTGGCCTAAAACTTGTAATCCAGGACCACCCAGTGAGACTTCAACCAAGAACCATGCCTTCCAACTGGGAAAGCAAACAGTCTAGCACGTAACAAGCACAATGAGACAGGAGTGATATGATGTGCTCTCTGTCTGACACCCTACTTCATCTTCACCTCAGTTCTCTACCATAGTCAAAAAGGTTCATAGAAGGAACTAAGGATCAGGGAAGATAAGCAACTTGTTTAAAAT
>PVKA01045553.1:0-15475 GCA_004027165.1 Ctenomys sociabilis | reverse complement strand
TCTCCCATTCCCCTGCTGCTCCCTCCCTCTTATCTTTTGAAACAGGGTCTCCCTTTGTAGTGTGGGCTGGACTTAACTGTACTAAGTAGCTCAGGTTGACCTGGAAATCATGATGATTCTTCTGCTTCAGCCTCCAGTGTTGGGATAACATGTATATGCCTTCATGCTTGGCTCAACCATTCACTTTTTGGTTTTTGTTGTTGTTTGAGATAGGTTCTCACTATCTAGTTCAGGCTTGCCTGAACTCACTATGTAGCCTAGACTGGCATGAGAGCCACAGAGATCCACCTGCCTCAGCCTCCCAAATGTTGGAATTACAGGCAAAAGAAATAATGTGCAAGATTCGGTCTGGGGGCAAAGCTCAGTGGTAGAACTCTTGCCCAGTATGTGTGAGGCCCTGGATTTAATCCCAGCACTGCAAAACTTATGTGTGTTTTATTTAAACACATAAGGAATATTTGGGTATGGTGGTGCACAGCTGGAATCCTAGCCTTCAGAAGGCTAAGGCAGGATCACTTTGAGTTCAAGGTCAGCCTGGGCTACATAATGAGTTCTGGGCCAGCTTGAACTGCATATCAAGACCCTGCCTCAAAAAAAAAAAAAAAAAAAAAAAAAAACCCAGAGTACAATTTAATCATTTTTTGTTTATTACATATTACTTTTTAATTGTAAAACATACATAGAAAAACTTATCATTAAAAAATTTTGTGAGGGAGATGGCTCAGTGGAATAAGCGCTTCACTGGCAAGCACAAGGGCCTGAGTTCAATCCCAGGTTCTCCAAAAAAAAAAAAAAAAAAATTTGAGAGCGTCTTCCTATATTGCTCACACTGGCTACTCCTAGATGCAAATGATACTCTTGCCTCTGTCTCTTGAGTAGGTGGGACTTCAGGTGTACATTATCATGCCCAGCTTAAATAGTAAATTCTTTTACAGACTGTATTTTTTTTTTCTTTTTAGCACTGGAGATTGAACTCAGGCCTTCACATATGCTAACTGTGTGCTCTACCTCCAGCTCCATACACTATTTTTTTAAGAGCAGTTTTAGGTTTCAGTCAAAATTAAGCAGAAAGTGAAGTTCCCATTACACTCCCTGCCTCCACATAAGCACAGCCTCCACTGTTAGCTCAGTCTCTTATACTAGAAGAGTAGCTAACATTACATCTTGTTACCATCATGGTATCCTACAGAGCAACTTCACCATCCTAAAATCCTCTGTACCCAGCTAAATTTATCCCTTCCTTTCCCTTCCTCAATAATTTCTCATTCTTTTCCAGAATTATACAAATTTTGATTAAACACTATGTATTCTTTGGCTCACTGTGTAGATTGGACTTGTAGTGATCTGCCTGTTTTCAGCCTCCCAAGTGCTGGGATTACAGGCATGTGCCACCATGCCCAGTCCTAATTTCAGTCTCAGTGCATCTCATGGCTGGGGCTGGCAAGGCACACCAGGGATTGAACATGGCCCCTGTGCTCTGCCTAAGCAGGCGCTTTAGTTTGTTGAGCTATCAGGCCGACCCTTATGTACCATTTTCTACTGCCTTCTTTTACCCAATGATATGCATTTCAGGTTCTTCTGTCTGTCTATGGTTTGAAGCTCTTTTCAATTGAAAAACAGGTCATTTTTGAGCCTGGAATGATGGTGCATATACTAGCACTCTAAGAAGTTGAGGCAGGAAGATTGCTGTGAGTTCAAGGCCAGCCTAGGATCTGTAGTGAATTCAAGGGTGGCCTGAACTACATAGTGAGACCCTATATCAAAAACAACAACAACAACTAAATAAATGAATAAATGATTGGAGACATAGTTCAGTGAGAAGATCCTAGGTTCAATCTCCAGAACTACAATACTACAGTAAAATGTCAGGATTCAAAGTGAGTTTAAGGTCAACTTGATTTTTTTTTTTTTTTTTTTTTTTTGCAGAACTAGGGATTGAACTCAAGCTTTTGCACTTGCCAGGCAACCAGCCCCTGGTCGACCTGAACTGTATAGTGAAACCTTGTCTTAGAGACAGAGACAGAGAGATAGATAGATAGAGAGAGAGAGAGAGAGAGAGAGAGAGAGAGAGAGAGAGAGACCGACCAATCAACTGACTGACTGTGGCTCAGGTTGCCCTCAAACTCCTGGATTCAAGTAATCCTCTTGCATCATCCCTGAGTAGCTGAGACATAGGTGCATGATACCAGGCTGGCTATGCACATGGAGTTTTGTAACAGTTTTGTTTATAGCTGCCAAAACTTGAGAGCAAACTGCAGTAGTTTGCTACTACAGTGAACAGGTAGTAAAACTAGTAGTTACATTCAGACAATGAATATTATTTGGTGTTGACAAGAAGCAATCTATAGGGGGCTGGGGAGATGGCTCAGTGGAATAAGCACTTTCCTGGCAAGCACAGGGGCCTGAGTTCAATGGGGAGATAGAAGGCAAATAGCTCAGCAGATTAAAGCACCAGCTTAGGAAGAAACAGGGGCCTGCTATGCTGGCCTCACCCCCGCTGAGATGGCGATTGAGACTGGGCTTGGTGGTGTGCACCTGTAATCCCAACACTTGGGAGGCTGTAAACAGGAGAATCACTACAAGTCCAATCTATGCAGTGAGACCCTGTGCACCCTGTACACCCCTGTCCTAAATACATAAAAAAGGTAGATATTAGAGATAGCTGACAAGAAAACTAGAAACTACAAAGCTAGAAAAATGGAACACAGTACATTCTTTTTCTTTTTTTGGCAGAACCAGGGATTGAACTCATGCCCTTGTACTTGCCAGGGAAGCGCTTATTCTACTGAGCCATCTCCCCAGCCCCCATGAAACACAGAACAGTGAAAAGAATGAAGTGACTGAAGGCCAGCAAAATAGTTCATCAGACTAAGCACCTGCTTAGGGACTGTGGTTTGATCCCTGGCACCACATGCTGGGCTGGTCCTGCTCCCCAGATACACTGAGCTGGGCCCTGAGACCGGGCCTGGTGGCACACAATCCCAGCCCTGGGCAGGCTGAAAATAGGAGGATCACTATGAGTCCAAGCTGCATAGTCAGACCCTGTACCATATACATAAAAAAAAGAATAAGGTAGTGAAGAAAGTAATGTTGGCTGCCATTGAAGGGGACCTGACTCTGCCAACACAAGCTGAGTACAGAGAGGGTCAATACTCACTAGAGAGAAACAACAGACTGGCCCAGCAGCACTACCCCTAAGAAAAGTCCATGGTTACTATAAACTGCAAAAAACAGCACAAGAGCAGATTAAAGCGCCTGCTTAGGCAGACACAGGGGCTGAGGTTTTTTTTTTTTTTTTTTTGGCAGAACCAGGGATTGAACTGAGGCCTTCATGCTTGCCAGGGAAGCACTTATCCTACTGAGCTATCTCCCAGCCCCCAGGCTGAGGTTTCAATCCTGAGCCTGCCTGCTGGCCCTGCCATGCCGGCTCCACCCCCAAGGCATGCTGAGATAGCCACTGAGGCTGCACATGGTGGTATAATCCCAGCACTTGGGAGGCTGAAAACAGGAGGATCACTACCAGTCCGATCTGTGCAGTAGGGCCCTGTAGACTCTATATACCCTGTACTAAATACATTTTTTTTCATGACACAAGATTTTACTCAGTAATTCCTTCTGCATGGCAGGCTAGATTTGGAGGAAAAAATCCAGTGCAGTAACTATCATATTTGAGAATGTTTAACTAGGAGCCATTTTGGGAAGGGATTGTTTAATACTGACCCACAGAACACTAATAAAACACCTACACAAAAGCCAGCCAAATAGCTCAATGGATTAAAGCATCTGCAAGCAGGCATAGGGGCCAGGGGTTCATCATGGGCCTGTCATGCCAGCCCAGCGCCTGGGGTGCGCTAAGAGGGCAATTGAGAGTGGATGTGGTAGCACCCACCTGTAATCCCAGCACTTGGAAGGCTATAAACAGGAGAATCACTATGAGTCTGATCTAGTAATGAGACCCCGAACACCCTGTAGACCCTTCCCTAAAATAATGCTGAAAAAAAATAAACTAACTCAAATTTTAAGGGGCTGGGGAGGTAGCTCAGTAGAATAAGTGTTTGCCTGGCAAGCTCAAGGGCCTGAGTTCAATCCCTGGTTCTGAAAAAAAAAAAGACACCTACACATCTGGTGTCACCCTACCACAGTGACACTGGGTAGGAGATGGCCACAAGAGTTGTGGAAAAGATATGGGCTAGATATAGGCTTAAGCTCAGGCCAGGAAGGCCACAGGGGCCTTACTCTCTGAGGTGTGTTAAGAAGTAAAGCTGGCCATGTGTGGTTTCCTCAGGGAGCTGGATCTGCACATTCTGGCATTAAATCCAGCAGATAGTGACACCACACTTACCCTACTGCTTACTTTCAAGACAGAGCTCAGTGGTCTGTTTGCTTCCTCCATTTTCCAATGTGATCAGGGATACACTTTGGCATGGATGGTTGTGACAGCCTGGGGTGTATGGACAGAAGGACACCTGAACCTGCAGGATGGGAAAACTCACAACCCACAGGATAGACAACTAAGCGGAGAAAGTTAGGACCCGTGGTTTACAGAGGGCCACAGAACCTGGAAGCAGCTGAGATACCATAATAATCCTAAAGCAGACACCACTGACCAATCAGGAACAGCAGAAAAGGTGATGCAGGATTCAGCAATCACACAAAACTGTGACTGTGGAAGTAAAACAGGTCTTAACACTGTCCCTCCCACATATATTGGATTCCAAGTACAAAGGCTCCTGAAAAGAGAATGCTCATTCAAAAACGCAGATGGATTTTTTTTCAATCTTTTTCTTTGGGGACAGGATTCTATTTTTATTTTATTTTATTTAGTTTCTTTGACACAGATCTTGCTCTGTGATTCAGGCTGGTCTTGAATTCATTATGCAATGCAGACTGGCCTCAAATTCAAGGAGAGGGCCTGCAAGATAGCTCAGTGGACTAAGAGTCTGCTCAGGGAAGCATAGGCACCAGGGTTCGATCCCCAGTATCACATGCCAAGCTGTCCCCATTCCATGGTGAGCTAAGCCACAACTGAGTCCAGGTGTGGTGGTATACACCTGTAATCTCAGCCCTGGGGAGCCTGAAAACAGGAGTTCAATCTGCATAGTGAGACTCTGTAATATTCAAATACATTTTTTTTAATGGAAAATTCAAGGTGATCCTCGTGCCTCAGTCTCTGTCTTTGTTTATTTATTTTGGCAGAACTGGGGATTGAACTCAGACCCTTGTGCTTGCCAGAGAAGCGCTTATTCCACTGAACCATCTCCCTGGCCCTTACTCTGTTTCTTTTTTTTCTTTTTTGGCGGAACCGGGGATTGAACTCAGACCCTTACACTTGCCAGGGAAGCGCTAATTCCACTGAGCCATCTCACTGGCCCCTCTTTTATCTCATTTCTTCTTCTTTTTTTTCTGGTGGTACCAGGGATTGAGCTCAGGACCTTGCACTTGTCAGGCAGACACTTATGGCACTGAGCTATATTCCTGGCCCTTCTATTTCTTGTTTGTTCTTTTCTGTCATTTTTATTTATTTATTTATTTATTTATTCATTCATTCATTCATTCATTCATTCATTCATTAATTTTTTTTTCTGTATTTAGGGCAGAGTCTACAGGGTGTTCAGGGTCTCACTACTAGATCAGACTCATAGTGATCCACCTGTTTACAGCCTCACAAGAGCTGAGGTTACCGGTGTGTGCCACTATGCCCAGTCTCAATTACTGTCTCAGTGCACCTTGGGGGCAGGGCTAGCTCTGCAGGCTGAGGATCCAACTTCTGACCCCTGTGTCTGCCTAAGCAGGTGCTTTAATCTGCTGAGCTATCAGGCCAGCCCCTTGTTCTCTTACTTTTGTATAAACCTATTAATTTTCTTTCATTCTTTAATGGGATCATTTACTTTTCTCCCATTCTCATTTTCTTTTATTTTTGAAATTTTATTTCATTCCCCCATTCCCCACCCTTCCATCTTTACTAGTATTACTTTTTTTTTTTTTTTTTTGCAGAACCGGGGATTGAACTCAGGCCCTTGCGCTTGCCAGGGAAGCGCTTATTCCACTGAGCCATCTCCCCAGCCCCTAGTATTACTATTTAGCTTTACTAATCTTTTTTTTTTTTTTTTACTACTAATCTTTAAATAATCAGTTACTTCTAAATTATTATAGCTGAATTCTTTTCTGTTCTTTTTGTTTGAGGCAGGGTATCACTATGCAGTTCAGCCTAGCCTTGAACTCACTATGTAGCCCAGGCTGGCCTTGAACTTGCAATGATCATCATGCCTCAAACTCCTGTGTGCTTGTATTACTGGCATGCCCTACTACACCTGGCCTCTTTTACTGTTTTTTCTTTTTTCTTTTTGGCAGAACTGGGGATTGAGCTCAGGCCCTTGTTTGTGCTTGCCAGGGAAGTGTTTATTCCACTGAGCCATCTCCCTGGCCTCTCTTTTATTGTTAAGGGTAGTACAGTTGTTGCAATTAGTAGATATTTACTGTATATCAATATTTGGTTTGACTTTGTATTTTTTTTTTTTTTTTTGGCAGAACCAGGGATTGAACTCAGGCCCTTGTGCTTGCCAGGGAAGTGCTTATTCTACTGAGCTATCTCCCCGGCCCCCTTGGTTTGACTTTATGTCTATAATTATAGATCTTTTCTGTGATTAATGATGATATAGTGATAGCTTTTATTACTTCTTATGGTATGTCAATATCCAGTTAGTCTTTGACTCTAATATTGTTGCTGATTTTGTAGCTATTGCTAAGATGGCATAAAAAAAGATGGCATAGTTGTTGCTATTTTACTATATGACAATATTTGGTTTGTCTTTGTGTCATCAACAGTACTGTGGTTCACTTCCAGAGAATGAGGTTTTAGGCCAATTACACTGAAACATCCCCTTTCATTAAGGAAAATGTTTGAATTTTGGGGCAAAGGCAGAGGCCTAGGGTTGGTTATCATACCCAGAGTGCATCACATAAAGCAGATGCTAAATAGAGATCTTCATACTAGCAAAAAGCCTTTAATAAGTTGACCTGAAAACCTTAACACATGCACACGTGTGCGTGCGCACACACACACACACACACACACACACACACAGATGAAAATAATAGAAAGAAAATAACACAACAAAATGCCTCCCAAAACTCCTAATTCCCCTAAAGCTGATCCAGAGGCATCAATGGGCAGGAAATCAAAATCCAACTTGTTGAGTTATATGAAATAACAAGAGGGGAACAAAAACCAGATCACTAAGCTGCTCAGGGAGCTCAAAGAAGATATAACTGAACATGTAATGGACTTAATAAAATGATTGGTGAGCTTACAGAGGACACTGACACAAATCTAGTTGAGCTAAACAAAACAATGCAAAGCATGAAATACCTGTTTAACAAAAACTGTCAGGGTATGAAGAAGTACTATACAGAAAATCAGAAGATTAACAATTCTGTTGACCCAGAAACTTAGTGCAGCCACTGCCACTTTCTACTGTCCTCGCCATATTCCTCACATAATTGAAACATGACAGAGCTGTGAATACTTCTCCTGAAGGAAGACTCTTTCAAGTGGAATATGCCACTGAAGCTATCAAGCTTGGTTCTACTGCCATTGGGATCATCATAAGGTGTGTGCCTAGCTGTGGAGAAGAGAGTAACTTCCCTACTCATAGTGCCTAGCAGCGTTGAGAAAATAGTAGAGATTGATGCTCACATAGGTTGTGCCATAAGTGGGCTAATTGCTGATGCTAATGATTTAATTGATAAGGCAAGAGTGGAGATGACTGGGGAGCGTGACCCAGGCTGTGTCTACAGTTTGGAGAAAAAGATGCAGACCCAGGTGCCATGTCTTATGCCTTTTGAGTAGCACTGTTGTTTGGAGGAGTTGATGAGAAGGGACCCCAGGTGTTTCTTTTCTTTTTTTTTTTTTTTTTTTGGCAGAACTGGGGGGTTGAACTCAGGCCCTTGCACTTGCTAGGGAAGCACTTATTCTACTGAGCCATTTCCCCTGCCCCAGGTGTTTCTTATGGTCTCCTCTAGGACCTTTGTACAGTGTGATGGTGAGCAGTTGGCTCTGCTTCAGAGGGTTCCCAGAGCTCCTTGCAAGAAGTGCACCATAGGGCTGGGGAGATGGCTCAGCAGAATAAGTGCTTCCCTGGCAAGTTCAAGGGCCTGAGTTCAATCCCTGGTTCTGCGGAAAAAAAAAAAAGTTCACCACAAGTCTATGACACTGACAGAAGCCATCAAGTCTCCACTTATCCTCAGACAAGTAATGGAGGAGAAGCTGAATGCAAACACCTCATTGATTCAGCTGCTCTGGCTGGCTGGGCAGGTGTCCCCTTCCTTCTTCACCACTCCATGTGCATTCCTCTTGAAGCTGCATGCTTGGTCAGAGAGGAAGATCATCCCCAATAGAGGAAGATCATTTCCTCAGTCAAGGTTCTACAAGTAGTTGTGCTCCCCTGCTAGAACCTCCAAATAAGTTCTCAAGAAACTCATGATGAAGGGTGGGCCAGACAGCTCAGTGGACTAAAGCACCTGCTTAGGTAGACTCAGGGAACAGGTTTGATCCCTGGAGTGCTGTGCAGGCCCCACCTCCTGGGGCACGCTGAGACAGTGATTGAGACTGGGCTTGTGGTGCACACCTGTTATCCCAGCTCTTGGGAGGCTGAAAACAGGAGGATCACTAGGAGTTAGATGTGTGTAATGAGACTCTGTAGATCCTGTACTAAATACATAAAAAAAGAAAGTCATAAGGGGCTGGGAATGTGGCTCAGTGGTAGAGTGCTTGCCTAGCATGCACAAGGTCCTGAGTTCAATTCCCAGTACCACAAAAAAAGTCATGACACATGTGCAAATATCGTATAGTCTCTCTAGTGTAACTCAAAGGAAGAATTGCAAATAGAAATGTATAACACAATTAAAAGGAAAGCGAGAACTTGAGGATTGGACAGTGAGAGGGCAAGGAGAAATGCTAAGAAACATGACAGGGGGAAGACCATTCACTTATACACACTAGATGGGTAAGGCAATGATCCTGAGAAATACCAGGAGACTTTTGAAACTAGCAGTTAATTGGTAGGATTCTCACCCGACTAACTATATATGCGAATACCTGTGAATCAAGCAACTGTACTGAATTTAACAAAGTGTAATAGAAGGGTCACAAAAAAAAAAAAAAAAGGGTCACACTCCAAATGCCTGCCATTCTGGTCTTCTAAATATGTACTTCTTGTCATGACATACCAGCTATTACTATACTACCCTTTTTAAAGGGTAGTAAATGAAAAATAAGACAAAAAAATGTCACAAGACAGTCATGCTGCAGGGCCGCGGAAATGGCTCAATGGAATAAGCACTTCTCTGCAAGCGCAAGAACCTGAGTTCAATCCTTGGTTGGGGGGGGGAACAGTCATGCTACAATGCTACTATGCTGTATATGGATGGATTTCTAAATATCTATGTAAATATATGTAAATGTTCATCAAAAATGTCATGACCACCACTCCAAAACAGTCCCGAAAATAATTTAGAAAGATACAATGAAGCCAATAGTGTAGGGCCCGGCAGTTGGCTCAGTGGAAGAAGCACTTCCCTGGCAAGTGCAAGGGCCTGAGTTCAATCCCCAGTTTCGCCAAAAAAAAAAAAGAAAAAGAAGTCAATAATACTAAAAAGCCTAATGGAAAGAAAACACCAGGCAGGGTAAGCTATACTAAAGGGGGAGAGAAAAATCAATAACAAGAAAACAACATAATCACAGGGATAAGCCAATAGTTTCAAAATAACTCTCAAGTCTTTATTCTCCTGAAATTGTCTTGCAATAGAGAATACAAGGACTATGAATACAGTTTGGTGTCATCCTCTTGATTAGTGAAAAGCACCAACAGTTCCACCCACCATTATTTTTGTATCATTTATAGAAATGTCAGCATATGACTTCCAGAGAGATGTTAGAGTGGTGAACAGCAAAGAAAGAGCCTCTCCAACATTTGTTGTTCAGACATTGGAATATAGCAACATGCGGAAGACAAGAAGGAACTGGGGCCTGGGGCCTGGGGCCTGGGGCATCTGAAGCAAGAATTGAAGCCCCTGGGAAAAATGAAGGGAGACTTCAACAAGGAGGAAAAGAGTATGGCACTTCCTTCCTGAGCCCTGACTCGCTGTGTAGGAGGGGCAGCTCAAACCTGCACACACACACACAGTGACTACTGGCAACATCTGGGGCCTCTGTGGAGAAATTTTCCAGAAGAATGGAGCAGTAGACGCAGCAAACTACAGTGGCTAGTGAATAATTTGAACTCAGACAGCCCTCAGGAGTGGGTGATTGGCTGGGAGCCATCTTGGAGAGAGGCCATCTAAGCTTAGAAGCATCTACCTGTTCCAAGTGTCAGCGAGAGGCAGAACCACACTTAGTGGCCAAGGAGCTAAGTTCAAGCCCACAGAAGGCACATGAAGTGTTACAGGCTAAACAAATTAGCTTCTTGCCTCACAGCCAGAAACCAGCCTGAATTTCAATTGGAATTACAAGTGCAGATTTACCATGGTTGCCTTACTTGATTGAGGGTATTTTTTTAAAAGTTCTATTGTTTTTTGGGAATTTTTTTGGTTGAATTGTTTTTTTAGGAGAGGTTTATTTTTTTTTTGGTTTTGGTGCCAAGGAGCGAACCCAGGGCTCCCAGCTTGCTAGGGAAGCATTCTATGGAAGAGTCAAATCCCCAGACCTGCATATTTACTGTGATTATCTACTACCTGCCAAAAATCTACAGCTGGCTTGCTGGGATTAACTGACACAGACCCAGACTCTATCTGCCCACTTTGTCTACCAGTGACAGCAGAGAGACGCTCCAAAGCGGACATTTTTTTGTACTTTCTTTTTTTTTTTTTTTTTTTTTTTTTTTGGTGGAACCAGGGATTGAACTCAGGCCCTTGTGCTTGCCAGGGAGTGTTTATTCCATGGAGCCATCTCCCCAGCCCCCTTCTTTTATTTTTGTTTTCTTTTATTTTTTTCTCTTTTCTTAATCATTTGTTCTTGTTTTTATGTGAGTATGAAGATTGTTTCTAGGGTTTGGGGTTTTTTGTTGTTGTTCCATTCTGTTCTGATTTTTATATCTTGCTTTCTCCCTCCTGTCTTCTTTACCAGATCCCCAAAGTTTGTATTATCTTTCTTTCTCTTCCAGTCTTGCTTCTAATCTTTCTATTCTTCTATTTCCCTATTTTTTCCTCCTAATCCCCTTAAAATTTTCTCCCCTGAGGGTAAAATAGCCATCCTGAGGATATATTTACTGTATACAACTTTCTGGTTTGCTTTAGATCTAGTTATATAATAATAAATATAGTTCATATGGTTAAAGGTGGTATTGTTTTTTTTTTTTTTTGTATTTAGGATAGGGTGGATAGGGTCTCACTGCATAGATCAGACTTGTAGTGATCCTCCTGTTTACAGCCTCTGGAGTGCTGGGATTACAGGTCTGCACTACCACACCCAGTCTCAATCACTAAGTCAGGGCACCCCAGGGGCAAGGCCAGCACAGCAGGCCTGGGGATCAAACCCCCAGCCCCTGTGTCTGCCTAAGCAGGTACTTTAATCCACTGAGCTACTTGGCCAGCCTCAAAGGTGGCAAATAAATAGTAACCATTATTAATTTCAATTGTATTTTCTAGGCTATATGTAATGTTATTGCTACTGCTGATTATACTACTTTGGCCAAGGTGGCATAATTGTTCAAATCAGTTATTCTTTCTGGTATGTCAAAATAACTCAATGTGAATGGTCTCCATTTCCCAGTCAAAAGCAATAGACTGGAATTTTGGACCAAAATGACACCCAACAGTACATTGTATACATGAAACACACTTAAACCTGGGCATGGTGTTGCACACCCACAATCCCAGCATTCAGGAAGAAGGAGAATCGTTGTGAGTTTGAGACCAGCCTGGTCAATAAAGTGAGGTCAAGGCCAGCATGAACTGCATAGTGAGACCCTGTCTCAAAAAGACAAAAAAAAAAAAAAAAAAAAAAAAAAAAAAAAAAAAAAAAGAAAAGCATCATATTCAACCCAAGAAGAGATCATAGACTAAAAATTAATGGGTAGGGGCCAGGGAGTTGGCTCAGTGGAATAAGCGCTTCCCTGGCAAGCACAAGGGCCTGAGTTTAATCCCTGGTTCTGCAAAAAAAAAAAAAAAAAAATCAATGGGGAGAAACAATATTCCATGAAACAGGAACTCAAAAACAAGTAGGAGTAGCTATCCTATTTTTAGACAAAGTGGACTTTAAGCCAGAACCTAGCAAAAGAGGATAAAGAAAGGTCACTACGTATTGACTGAGGGCACAACTCAACACAAAGATATAACAATTATAAAAATATGTGTACCAAACACTGGTATATCCAACTTGATGAAAAAAACATGACTGGACACAAAAGATCAGACAAACATTAACAAAATTATATTTAAAAAATTAGGGGCTAGGGATTTGGCTCAGTACACAATGCTTGCCTAGCAAGCTGAGGACCAACCTTGGGTTTGGTCCTCAGCACCAAAAACAAAAAATTAAAAAAATAAAAAATTATAGCAGGGGACTTCACTACCTCACTGTCACAAATATACAGATTAAGGGTCAGCCAGATAGCCCAGTGGATTAAAGCTCCTGGTTAGGCAGATACAGAGACCAGGTTGGGTTCCAACCTGGCTTGTGTGCAGGCTCAGTCCCCTGGGTGCACTGAGCTGCAAGTGACACTGGCAGTGGTGGCGTGTGCCTTTAATCCCAGCATTTGGGAGTTTGAAAACAGGAAGATCACTAGGAGTCCTAGTGATCTGTGCAGTGAGACCCTGTAGACCCTGTACTAAAAATCCATAAAAAAATAAAAAAAACCAAGGGCCTGCCATATAACTCAGTGCAAGCAGGCCAGGGGTCGGGGTTTTGATCCCCAGGCATGCCATGCTGGCCCTGCCCCTGGGGCTCAAAGATGGCCATTGAGACTGGGCATGGTGGCACACCTGTAATCCCAGCTCTTAGGAGGCCATAAACAGGCAGATCAATGCAAGCCTCATCTAGTAGTGAGACCCTGAACACCCTGCGGACCCTTCCCTAAAAAATGCAAAAAAAAGTATGCCTAGGTAAGCACAAAATAATATAATTCCATGTATATCATCAGATCATAGTGCAAGGAAACTTGGACTGAATGGCAAAAGAAACCACAGATATTATACAAATACATGCAAAGAAAGCAATACAACTTTTTTGAAACTGGGAATTGAATTCAGAACCTTGCACTATATCCCAAGCCCCAACAATACACTCCTGAATCATTAATGGGTTACAGAACAAATCAAGGAAAAAAATAGATGATTCCTAGAATCAAACAATAAGGACAGCATAACCTAAGAGAATCTATGGGACACAATAGCAATCATAAGAGGGAAGCTTATGGCTATGAATTCCATATTAGAACAACTGAGCCCAGGGTCGGGGAGATGGCTCAGTGGAATAAGCGCTTCCCTGGCAAGTACAAGGGCCTGAGTTAAATCCCTGGTTCTGCCAGAAAAAAAAAAGAAAGAAAGAAACAGTAAGCCCAGTAATCAAATGAGTTACCTCAAGATCCTAGAAAAACAAGAACAGTCAAAATCCAAAGCCAGGGACCAGGGAGATGGCTCAGTGGAATAAGTGCTTCCCTGGTAAGCGCAAGAGTCTGAATTCAATCCCCGGTTCCATAAATAAATAAATAAATAAATAAATAAATAAATAAATAAAATCCAAAGGCAGAACAAGGAAAGAAATTTTAAAGTTCACAGCAGAAATTAATGAAACTGAGACTAAAAATCAATTACAGAGATCCAGTGAACTGAAGAGCTGGTTCTGCAAAAGAATAAATATAGAAAAATCCTCAAGCCCTTAGTCAATCTTAGCAGATTAAAAACAAAAGGAAAACACCCAAATCAGTACAATTAAAACTGTAAAAGGGGACCTGGGAGATGGCTCAGTAGAATAAGTGCTTCCCTGGCAAGTGCAAGGGCCTGAATTCAATCCCTGCTTCCAACAACAACAACAAAAAAAGACAAAACTGGAAAACGTAGCTGGGAATGGTGGTGCATACCTATATTCATAGCATCAGGAGGCTAAGGCAGAAATACTGAAGTGAGTTTGAAGCCAGCCTGGATTACACAGTGAGTTCAAGAGCAGCCTAAACTGTGCAGTGAGACCCTATCTCACAAAACAAAAGCAAAAACCAAAAAGAAGTGAAAATATAACAGAAATCACTGAATTCTGGATCATTAGTAACTACTTCAAAACCACATATTTCAACAAATTGGAGAATCTGGAATTCTAGACACATTTAAGTTATCAAAACCAAGAAATATAAAAACTGAATTCCACAACAGGCAATAAAATTGAAGCAGTAATAAAAAAAACCTACCAACTAGCACCCTGTGGACTTGGCAGGGCGTGGGTGCCACCACTGGCTCCTGTGTCTGGAGATTTTGACAGAGTGTGGTTAGTTTCCACACTACAGCTGCCATGGCCCATCAACAGAGTCAGCCCATTCGGCAGGCATTAAACCTAAAAGACATCTCCATGTGATAGGATGACCTAAGAGTAGAAACCAATGATTCAAAACCAGAAGGCTGATCCTAAAACTTCAAGCATCTGCAGTTTCATCTTCAGGTGAAGAAGGTAGCACTCACTCAGGCAAATAGCCAAAGAACAAAGCAAAGTATTATTCTTGCTTTAGCCACTGAGTTAAATTGAGGTGCTTTGCACACAGAGAGCATATTGTGGATACACCATCACATACTGCTGCAGGTCTGAAGGACCTTCTTCCGAGTGGGTTTTCTGCAAAAGTTCTGATTCCCTTAGTTGAAACATGATTGTATTTTTTCTAATGACTATGAGAAAGTAGTGCAACACCAAAGAGACAGCAAGAGCAGAGGGACAGAAGGAAATAAAAGAAAGGGAAAAGGCAGAAAGACAGACTTGAAGCTAGTGGATTTTCAAGGTGGCTAGACATACATGCTTTTTAGAAAATGTATTTAGTACAAGATGCCCCGTTAGCATAGTAGGCAGTACATCAGTCTCATAAAATGTATTTAGTACAGTGTCTACAGGGTCTCACTACACAGATCTGACTCGTAATTATCATCCTGTTTACAGCCTCCCAAGCATTGGGATTACAGGCACACGCCACCATTCCCAGTCTCAATCATCATTGTCTTGGTGAACCCTGGGGTGGGTCCAGCACTGCCACCAACACACGTACTGATGAAGACAGATAAGACCAGAAAAGGGAGGGAGGGAGGGAGAGAGAGAGAGAAACAGACAGAGAAGAGAGACCGAGACAAAGAGACAGACAAAGATGACTTTTGGTATCTCTCTCAGAACAACAACAAAAAAACCCTCTCTTCTCCAAATACTTCATCCAATATCCTGTAATAGTTCATTGGCTTGCAAATTGAGTCACTGGCCCATTAGTTAACAAGATTTTTTTTTTTTTTTGTG
>PVKA01045551.1:0-15478 GCA_004027165.1 Ctenomys sociabilis | reverse complement strand
CTTCCCTGGCAAGTGCAAAGGCCTGAGTTCAATCCCTGGTTCCGCCAAAAAAAAAAAAAAGTATGTGATTACCTCTGCTAGAAAGCAAAACCAATTGGCAATACCCCCACTCCTTTTCTTTTTGGTTATTTGAGTCATGGTTTCGTTATATAGTGCAGCCTGACCTCTTGAATTCACTGTGTAGTCCAAGTTGTCCTCCAACTCTTAAATTTTCCTGCTTTAGCCTCCCAAGTGCTGGGATTATAGGCATGTGTCACCATACCTCCCAGAGAACTCCCTTTAAAAAATTGAGGTGAAATTTGCTAGGCAAATTCTGGTACATGCCTGTAATTTGAGCACTCTGAGGCTGAGGCAGGAGGATCACAATTTCAACTCTAGACTGGGCAACTTGAGACTTAGGGATACTTTGACTAAAAAATTTCAAAAATGGTTGGGGATGTAGCTCAGTATAAAGGCCTAAGATTCAATCCCTAGTGCTGAAGAAAATTTGAGGTGAAAGTAAATAAATTAAGTATATAATTTAGTAGCTTTAGATAAATATACACAGTGGTATACAATCATTATACTTTCTAATTCCAGAACATTTTTATTATTCCCCAAAGAAATCCCATGAGTCATTATGTGTGTTTCCCTTTCTCTGACCCCTAACTATCACTAATTTATTGTCTCCATGGATTTACCTATTCTGGATATGTCATGTAAATGGAGTCATAGCTTGCCTGTTCCTTTGCCTGCCTGCCTTCCTGCCACCTTTTGCCTCTGCCTGCCTGCCTACCTACTTGCCTGCCTTGCTCTTGGTTCCTTCCCCCTTTCCCTTCCTCCTTTCCCCTTCTCCCTTCCTCCTTCCCTCTTCCCTTCCCTTTCTTTTTCCCCTTTTCCTCCCCTCCCCTCCCCCTTGGTACAGGGGGCCACACTGTACTTGCCAGCCTGCTGAGCTATATCCCCAGCCCTTTCCTGTCTTTGTTGTGCTGGAAATTAAACCCAAGACCTTTCACGACTAAGCTACATCTTAAGCTATATCTTGTTGTTTTGTGGCAAATTCTTGGTAGGTTTTTATAGGCTCTTTAGTTTTTTCTTTTTTTTAATTTGTCTTTAATACATGATCATGTCATCTACAAGTGGTTTTAGTTTTACTTCATTTCTTATTTGAATTTCTTCCCTGATTAACTGCCTACAACCTCCAATGTAGTCTTCAGTGATGAAAATATAGATACTCTTTTTCTTTTCTCCTTTATTTGAGACTGGATCTTGCTGTGTAGTTCAGTCTGGACCCCAACTCACAATTCTTCTGTTTTAGCCTCCCAAGTGTCTGTGTTTGCAGAAATAGGTCTCAGTACTCAGGGAAAAGCAGATATTTTTGTCTTGTTCTTTAGAAGGCTTTCAGTCATGCACTTTTGGATGTGTTGTTAGCTTATTGGCTATGGGTTTTTGGTAGATTCCCTTTATTAGATCAGGAATTAATATTTTAAAAATTCGGCAGATTATTAATGTGTAATCCAGTTATCTCTGCTAATGTAAAATCAGCTGTGTTAAATATATAAAGAACCATGATAAAATTATTGTATTACTGCTATTGAAATTTTACCCCAGAGATGAAACCTTTTTACTTCCATTCAATGAGTACCTTTTCCTTTCACATGAACAGATTAAGTAGGTTTTAGAAAATTATACTTTATGTGAATAAATTATTTTACTTTGTATTTTAGACAAAAGGATGCCACGGAGAAAGAAAAAAGTTAAAGAAACTTCTGACTTTCAGAACCTGGAGAAGGATGCCGAAACTACCAGTTCTGTCAGTGTGAAGAGAAAGTGTAGAATTGAAGATGCATGCATTGTGATATCTGATAGTGATGGAGAGGTCAGTATTTTAAAAAAGTGAAGCTAAAACTCTCAAGCTAGGTTTCTTTATTCATAAATGGCTATTTTGTGACTATATCTTTCTGCCAGCTTTTCAAGACCATGTAATTTTTACTCAGTTCTGTTTTGACTTGAAATGGAATTATAAATTACTTAAGTAATCCTGTTTGGCTGAGGATAGGTTGTATTATAATTCTTCAGTTTTCTTTTTTCTTCTTTTTTTTTTACGGTACCAGGGATTGAACTCAGGGCCCTGAGCTTGCCAAGCAAGCACTTATTCTACTGTACTATCTCCCTGGCCCTTTCAGTTTTCTTATAGGTTAGCCCAATGTGATATTTTAGAACTGTTGATTAAATTGAATAAAAAATGTCATATGTCTGGAAAGTCAAGAAAATGAGAGTGCAAGTCAGGCATGGTGGCATATGTCTGTAATCTCAGCACTGGAAGGCTTCAAGAGGAGGATCTCAAGATCAAGCTCTAGCCGGGCGTGGTGGCGCAGGCCTGTAATCCCAGCACTCGGGAGGCTGAGGCAGGAGGATTGTTGTGAGTTCAAGACCAGCCTGAGCTACAAAGTGAGCTTAAGGCCAGCCTGAACTGCATAGTGAGACCCTGTCTCAAAAAGACAAAAAAAATAAAATAAAAAAAAATAAAGATCAAGCTCAGCCTGGGCATCTGAATGACTTACTGAGACCCTGTCTGAAAATAAAAAATAAAGAGGGATGTAGCTCAGTGCAAGGGTTCTGGGTTTAGTTTTTGGAACTGAAAAAAAAAAAAAAGTGTAACTGAAGCTGTAGGTGTATCTCAGTGGTAACTTGCTTAGCATGCAGCAAGTCTTGAATTCAATTCCCAGCACTGTAAAAACATTAAAGAAAAGAAAGAAAAGGAAATTGTGATTGCTCTCAAATCTTAGAAGTGATCTGTCTGATATAGTAGCCACTAGCCATCTGTAACTATTTAAATAAAAATAAAAATTAAAAATCACTTTCTCTGTTGCATTCATTATAGTCAAGTGACCAAAGGCAGCATAAAAGGCTGGTGTGTATTTGTAGTGGTTGATACATTGTGTCAGCTTGAGAAGTTTAGAAGTTTAATTAACTCTGACTCAGCAGAGTGCCAGGATTCTTACTTTGTAAACAGCCTCATCCTGTGTAAGAGGAAGACATGGACATTGTGTAGTTCTGCACCCTCTCTGTAAGGCATGAAGGGCCTGCCTTTGGTTGGGCGTGGAGGGCCCTCCCTAAATGAGTCAGCACTTAGAGGATATATAAAGGGTCTGGAGGAAGGATGGTCAGTGCGGCTTCTTTGGAGGAGCTCTGGTTCGCAGTCAGTGTGGAAGGAAGACAGAGAGGCTTGTTAGAAGCTGCAGCTTCTGGTCCTCCCTTTGCTATTTTCTGCTACCATGTGCTGCTCTTTGCAGTGTGCTACTCTGCCTTGCAGCCAGCTGAGTGTGGACTGAAGTGTGGACTGAAAGCTCCACTAACTGTGAGCTTTACTCCCTTAATTTCGGTTGTCGGGTATTTTGTTCTAGCAACAAGAGAAAAGTAACCGAGATAGTATTGTATTAGACAATGCAACTAGAAATTTCTATCATCATTGAAAGCTTTATTCAACAGAGTATTGCTAGATCTTAATCTCTCTCCTTTATTCCCTATTTCTCTTTGTTTTCTTAAGTTTTCCCTTCGCTATAGGTCACATTCAGTAGGTAATGAGCTCAGGCATTATGTTGTCCTACAAATTTTTAAGTTTTTTTGTGTCTTCTATTTTAATAGTAGAAGCACTCATCTATGGTTCTATAAAGCTGTAAAGCTCAGAATAGTCATTGA
Organism: Ctenomys sociabilis; assembly: GCA_004027165.1. NCBI lineage: Eukaryota > Metazoa > Chordata > Mammalia > Rodentia > Ctenomyidae > Ctenomys > Ctenomys sociabilis. The sequence continues at coordinate 11,797 of PVKA01045551.1, read as the reverse complement.
CTCTTCTCTCTCTTTTTATGTATTTGGTTGTTACAAGGTCTCATTGTGTAGCTCAGACTCATAGTGATCTTCCTGTTTTCAGCCTCCCTAGTGCTGGGATTACAGGTGTACACCACTACACCCAGTCTCTGGCTGGCTCACCCTGCCTTGGGATGGGACTGGCGTGGCATTTGATGCTGGGGATTGAACTGTGGTCCCTGCGCTTGCCTAACCTTGCTTAAGCACAGGCACTTTAGTCCACTGAGCTATCTCACCAGTCCCTCTTTTCTTATCTTTTATGATTAATGTCTTCTTTCTTTTCATCTCTCACCCCCATGGGTTACTACTGAATGTTATAGCTTATATGTAGATGTTCTCCCAAAGCCTCATACCTTTATAGATGGGGCTTTTGGATCATGAATGTATGACACTGGATTATGGGTGTGATACTTGCTCAGTTAATTGGTGGTTTTGTGGTTGGGTATGTTGGAAGGAAAGCCTGGTGGGAAGAGGTGGGCCACTGGGGTTACATGACCTGGCATATCCTGTTCCTTTTTTTTTTTTTTTTTTTTAGTATCCTGTTCCTTTAATCCCTCTATGCTTCTTGCTTTTCTTTCTTTTTTTTGCTTCTTGCCATGAGCTTTTTCTCCTGTGCCATGATACCCAGTCTTGGAACAACCTGACTGTAGACTAGAACGTATACAAACTGTGAGTCAAAATGAACCTTTCTTCTTTTAAATTGTAAGGTTTAGATATTTTGTCCCATTATCAAGAAAGTAAGACACTTTTTTAATTGGTTATGTGATACTCTTCCATTTTCTTTTTTTTTTTCATAAGCAGAATATATTTATTGAGGGAAAGAAAGCTCCTGTCTGAGAAGGACAGGAGAGGGCTCCCGAGCCCTCCCATTTTCTTTTTTTAATGATCATTTTTTTATTAGGGTTACTATACAATATCTAAAGCTGGATTTTAGATAGCTGCCTTCTATCTATAATATAAACTTCTAATATAAATTGTTTAACTTATTATAATACCCGATTTTTTTAGACAGTCTTGCTATTATAGTTCAAAGTGGCCTTGATCTCATTATGTATCCTGGGCTAGCCAACATAATTTTTCTGCCTCAGACTGCTGAGTGATGTAATTACAGATATGTACTACCATGCCTGGTACTTCTCCACCATAGTAGTCTGCCACTTTTAAATTTAGCCTCATACAAAGTCTTAGAGCATGAGCAGAATATAGACAGGTTCTTATCAGAATTAATGCGCATCATCTCTTATTCAATTTCCAATAAAGAGAACTGTCATTCCCGTCTGAAGCCTCATGAATCTGGCCTTTACTGTCCACATTCTTATTGGTATTCTGGTCTTTTGAGTGCCTATTGGAATTTCCCATCAATTTCTTCTTATAACAGTCTAAGGCTTTTCTAGTTGGCATTTCCAAACCTTTCCAAATTCTTCCTGTAAACCAGTTTTGAAAGTGTTCTCTGTCTCTGTCTCTCTCTCTCTCTCTCTCTCTCTCTCTCTCTCTCTCTCTCTCTCTCTCTCTCTTATTTAGACAGATTCTCACTACATATTGGAATCTTGAACTTGCTTATGTAGCTCAGGCTGGCTTCAAACTAATGGTAGTCTTCTTGCTGCAACCTCCAGAGTACTGGTATGATCACAGATGTGCCACCATGCCCTTCTTTTGGAGGCTTTTTTTGAGCATAATTATAGTCATAACGTCTTTGTCTGATACTAGTTTTCTATATTAATTTATTTCCCCCAAAAGAATTATAGCTAGAAAATAATCAGCCTTGAAAACTAGAGTTCAAAAATACCAGTCCCAATCAGCCTATCCTTCCCTTACAGAAAAAAAAAAATCCTTGCCTTACCTACATGAACTCTGGCCCTTTTGCTTGCCAGGCAAGTGCTTATTCTACTGAGCTATCTCCCCAGTACCCCTGGGCTGGCATTGTTGAGGTCTAGTTTCCAAAGTTGATTATTATCCAGCTAGATTTATTTTCAGGGAAACAGAGTAGTTTGTTTTCCTGTGGCTAGGACAAATCCCTGACTCATGTAACTTTTTAATTTTTTATTTAGTAGTTTTTTTAAATAACAAATTCCTTAGCCTATTTTTAATTAATTAATTAATTAATTTATTTATTTATTTTGCAGTACGAGGGATTGAACTCAGGACCCTGCACTTGCCAAGCAAGTGCTTATTCTTCTGAGCTATCTCTCAGGCCCCTCATGTAACTTTAAAAAAAACCTTTTTTTTTCTTTTTTTTTTTTTGCAGAACTGGGGATTGAACTCAGGCCCTTGTGTTTGCCAGGGAAGCACATATTCTACTGAGCCGTCTCCCCAGCCCCCAAAAAATTGTTGTTTTTTTTTTAAATTATTTATTTATTTGGGTCTTGTAGTGACAGTGGCTGGCATGGCTTTTGGGGCTGGCATGGCATGTGTTATTAAGGATTGAACCTCCTGGTGATTTCCAGGCAGGTACTTAGACTGCCATGCTATCTCTCTGGCCACTATAATTTATTTGGGCCACTCTTCTCTTTTTCCCTGTTTTCCTTCACAGACTTACAAGAAATCCAGTTTTTGTCTGTTCCATTTTCCTGGTGGAACCGGGGATTGAACTCAGGCCTTTGTGCTTGCCAGGCAAGCGCTTATTCTATTGAGCCATCTCCCCAGCCCTGGCCACTATAATTTAAAGGAGTTTATTTTGACTCATGGTTTTGATTTCTAGCTTGCTGGCTCTAAGACAGAAATAATACGATAGTAGGCTATGGCAGAGAACAGGTGCTCAACCCGTGATGGCCAAGAAGCTGAGAAAGGAGAAGCCAGGGACAACAATACACCTTCCAAGTCATGATCCATCTTTCCCACCTCCATGACCCACCTCTTTCACCTCTGTGACCCATGTCCTCCTAATAGCACATTTAGCTATGAACTTACCGGTGGATTAATCCACAATGAATGTAGTATCTCCATGATCTAATCGCATTTCCAAAGCCCCACCTCTGAACATAGAAGACTTTTGGAAGTGGAACGGTAAGCAGTAACAAATGAATCTCTCTAAAATTTGTAATCCAGAACAAGTTGGTGAAGAACAAGAGGAGGGAAGGTGGGTGCCTGGGACTCAGGAAGGATCTAAAGAGAGAATTGGGGTCTAGAGAGAAATTGAAGAGACAGGCCATAACACAGAAATAGAAAGACACAATCTATACTTTCTCCTTGGTTCCTAGCACATGGTGTGAAAAAGATAAAATCTACAGAGACAGTGAAAGTGGGTGACTCCAGAGGCCTTCAGGGAAAAATGCACCATTGGAGTGGAGCACTGCATGCTCTGTACTCCAGCAGCTTGTTGAGTGACTTCCAAGCAACTGCCTAATTCTCTGGAAAGATTGCTAGGTTGGACACTACTTTAGGAAGCAGACGACTGAACATGGGACTTAGCGTAACTGTGGAGTGCTGCATTTCAGGGCTGCAAATGTTAAAAGTCAGACAGTGATTAGGTAAGGGACTATCATGGGAGATGTCCAGGGTCAGGGAGCTGTGGTCAAATTGGCAAAGAACACCCCAAATGATATAAGATATGACTCAAAAAAAAAAAAAAAAATATGACTCAGGCCCCAACTCAGTGATAAGAGGCCAGGATCTCCATGAATTTCTGTGGATTTGAAAGTACCAGAACGGGCAATTGTGCTCTAATCCTACTATTGGTTTGCTGGTGATTATTTGTCATGAATCTAAGCACTGAATGCTTCCTTTGTCTGTCAGGGAGAGTAGAGTTAGGTCCTAAGTTATATACTGCCACAAAACTGTGGACTTCAAAAGATAACCACAGACTCATACCATAGAGCAGACTCATATCATAGAGAAATTTCTTTTTTGTCTCTCTTCATTTTTTCTACTTTTTTTTTGGTACTGAGAATCAAAATCAAGACTCTGTGCTTGCTAGGCAGGCACTTGTGCTACTGAGTAAGTGCACAAGGCCTGTTCATTTGGCCTTGGCCCCTGTTCATTGGTTGGGTTTTGGTTTTTTATTTTTGTTTTTCATGAATATGAATGTCATTTTTAGTTTTTTTTGTCTTGTTTTGTTCTTAATTTAGTTTTTCCCATTGTTACCTTCCTGTTTTCTTCACTAGCTTACCAAGAGTTGGATAATTCCCTTTTTTCCTCTTCTCCCTTTTAAATTTTTTAGTCTGTGCCTGATAATGTTAGTACTAATTGTACTAATTTCGTCAAGGTGACATAGTTGTTATAATGATTGATCTTCCTCATATGCCAATACCTAGATTGTTTGGGGGTCATAAAAGCTATAGTTATAGAACAAGATACTAGGCTGTAAACTTTCATCCTTAATAAATTGAAGAGGCAGGATCTTGGGACAGACTCAAAAGCCAAAAACCAGTTACACCTAGAAGACATCTCTGAAAAGATGTCATTTCTCTTTTTTTTTTGGTGGAACAGGGGATTGAACTCAGGTCCTTGGGCTTGCCAGGGAAGTGCTTATTCTACTGAACCATCTCCCCAACTCCTCATTTCTCTTTTTTTTTGTCCTGCCACAGGTTTATTTGAACAAAGAGCCCAGGAGGACACCAGCCTCCCCACATATTGCATCCCAGGGGTCACATCAGTCCTTCTGTTTTTACATTAGCAGATAAGAGGCTTTTATTGTGGAGCTTTTATGGAGGCCTAGGCAACTTTGGGAGCCTGGACTGGAGCAGAAGCTAGAGCATAGGCCTTTGGCTGGCAAGGCCTGTGACCCTTGGCAGTGTGAGCACAGATATGCTTCCCAAGCTTGGGGTGGGCAATATAGGCATTTTGAGTGAGCCTGCGGTTTACTCCCTTTAGAATGATCTTGGTTTTGATCTCCTTGGGCTCGATGAGGGCCTTAATAGCCTCAGTGCATGTACTCATGGCCTTGACATTGTTTGTTTGTATCTTCTTAAAGCCCTTTTTGTGCTTCTTGGGAAAATGCATGTTCCTAAGGAACTTGGGATTTACTCCTTTCAGAGATTCATAGCTTTTTTGTTCTATTTTTATTTTTATTTTGTATTTTAGGGAAGGGTCTATAGGGTGTTCAGGTCTCACTACTAGATTGTACTAGTAGTGATCCTCCTGTTTACAGTTTCCCAAGAGCTGGGATAACAGGTACACACCACCACGCCCAGTGTCAATTGCTGTCCCAGGGGCAGGGACATGGCAGGCCTGGGGATTGAACCCCTGGCTCCTGCACCTTCTTGTAGGTGCTTATAGATGCTTTAATCTATTTGTATCTTTGTGAATGAGGTTTCTTGGTTTTTTTTTTTTTTTTTGTTGTTGTTGTTCAGGGTCTCACTACACAGCCCAGACTCATAGTGATTCTCCTGATCTCTGCCTCCCTAGTGCTGAGATTACAGGCGCTGGCTCAGCACATCTGAAGGTGGGCCAGTGCGGCATGCAGAATCAGGGATCGAACCCTGGTCCCTGTGCTTACCTAGGCAAGTGCTTAGTCTGCTGAACTATACCACGGGCCCTGTGAATGAGGATTCTTGATGCCATTTATGCCATTTTCACTGATTGTGTGTGGTGCAATTCTTTGACTTGGCCATAACTGCACTGTAAACTGTAGCTGCCAGGTGCCTGGAACCAGAAGAAGAAAAGAAAAAGCCTGCCAAGATGTCATTTCTTAAAGAGGTCTTGATATTACTGATAAAGCTACCTAACATAGGCAGTATCAAAACTTCAATGGAGAAAGCAAACAGCAAAAGAGAAAATGCAGAAACAAGATGCATCCTGTTACCTCAACTGGCCAAAGGCAAATCTAAGGGACACTGAGGTGGGAGAAGTTAAAAGCCACCCAAGCTGAACTTTCTGAAATGGCATAGCAGTGGAAGTTAGTTACAAAACAGATGAATAAGTCTCCTGACAAAATCAAATAATTACACAGATAATTAAAGAGGTGAACATAAGGAAGGAAATTATTAGCGAATCTAGAGTAGATACGGTTCTGCGGAGATAGCTCGGTAGTTTTAAGTGCCTGCCTGGCGATGGCAAGCACAAGGTCTTGAGTTTGATCCCTGGTACCACATGCTGTGTCGGCTCCAAAACTGGGTGTGCTAGTGCACACCTGTAATCTCAGCAATGGGGAGGCTGAGACAGGAGGATCACTACAAGTCTGAGTTACATAGTGAGATCCTGTACCAAATAAATAAAAATTTTATTTATTTTTTTTGAGGAACCGGGGATTGAACTCAGGTCCTTGTGTTTGCCAGGCAACCACTTATTCTACTGAGCCATCTCCCTGTCCCCTAAAAATTTAAAGATAGAGTAGACACATTAAAAATAATGAGGGGACTGGGGAGATGGTTCAGTAGAATAAGTGCTTGCCTGGCAAGCTCAAGGACCTGAGTTCAATCTGTTTCCTTAAAAAAAAAAAAAGGAGCTTAGGAAAGATGTACAAACCATGAATGGCCAACATAGAAAAGAACTGGATTCCACTCTATAAAATAGACTCAGAAATCCAGCAGATTAAAAATTCTACCAAATTGGAGGCTGGGAAGATGGCTCAATGGAATAAGCGCTTCCCTGGCAAGTGAAAGGGCCTGAGTTCAATCCCTGATTATGCAAATAAATGAATAAAAATTCTCCCAAAACAATATGCTATAGAGCCAATCAGTGTGAAGATACAATATCAGATCTAGAAGACAGGGTAGTGGTTGGCAATCATCAAATGAAAGACTTCTTAAAAATAGCAAGAGACCATAAAAATCAGCCCAACAGCTACTGAACATTGTAAAGAAGACTAATAGAAGATTAATTTGAATTAATGAAGAATAAGAAAATAGCACAGAGGATAAAAATCCTGTTTACAGAAGTAATAACAGAAACTTCTTCAAGTATGGAAAAACAACTTGACCTATAAATAAGTGAAGCATATAGAACTTGAAATAGCCACAGTCAGAAGTCAATACCAAGGCATATAACAGTCAAGATTCCAAAAATTCAACAAGAGACTTTTGGGAGACCTTTGAGACCTAAACTATAATAATTATAATAAATCTCTGTGTGTGCTTATTATACACGGGATCTTACAGAGTTGCTAAATGGCCTAGGCTGGCTATAACTTGTGATCATCCTGCTTTATGCTCCCAGAGTTCTAGGATTATATACATACATCATTGTCTCTTGGTATATTTTTCTTTCTTTTTTTTTGTGATTCTGGTGATTGAACCTAGGTTTTACATTTATTAGAGAAGTATTCTATCACAGAGCTGTACTTGTATCTTCAAAAGTTGTTTTAGGTTTTTTTCTTTTTTTTTTTTAGATAAGGTCTCCCTGTGTATTTCAGTCTAGCCCTGAACTCAGAATGTAGCCCAGGATGGCCTTGAACTTGCTCTCTTGATCCTCTTATCTCAGCTGGGAGTACAGGCATGTTCTACCATGTCCAGTTCCTAGGTAGTTTTAAAACATTAGTACATATGACAGTTTATATTTAATCTATATTTGATACTTAAAGGTGACCATGGGCAATAATTTATTTTGTGTTTTAGGAATCTTGACGCATATATAGTGAGTGCAAATTCTTATAGAAAAGGACTTATGCTACACAAACTTTCAGCATTTTCAGTTTTTCTAGGGGAGCTGTCTTTAGCAACACATATATCAGATTTGTCATAAAAACAAGTGTGTGTATAAAATGTTTTAAAGAATAATATGTGCCAGGTGTGGCGGCATATGCCTGTAATCTCAGCATTTGGGAGGCTGAGGCAGGAGGATTGCGTGAGTTCAAGGCCAGCCTGGGCTACTTAGTTCATGCTCACCCTGAACTGCACAGCAAGACCCCGTTTCACCCTCTCCCACCAAAAAAAAAAAAAAAAAGGAATATTGTGAAGGTCATGTACTCAGGACTCAAGAATCTGTCATGTCTTATTGAATCCCTGTCCACTCCCTTCCTAGCCACACTTTTCATTATTTTTATTACTTTTATGGGTATAAAGTATTTATATATTTTTAAAACTGAGTATCAGTGGTTAGATACTTCCAGGATTTTCTAGTAATCTAGCCCTTTCTAGATATTTGAAATTTTATCCTTATTGTAAACTTAAGTCTTATTTATAAGTGGGTTGGAATTTGGATTTTAGATTCTGATCTATTAATTGCTTACATTTATAATAATTATACAGATTATTACAGATTTAACTAATAATCTGAACAATTACAAATATAATTGAGCATTTTAGGGGTAGTTATATCTGTTAATAATTATTTTATTTCTTTCTAGGATTTCTTACCCTTTTTTTCTTATTTCATTGCTGTGATTATTGTTTTTAGATTAATGTTCATTGATTCATTTATATGGTATGCCTTTGTCTTGATTTTAGTTTAATTGGAAGATGATTTTTTTTTGTTTCTATTTTTATAGTAAGGAAAGGAAATTAAAGGAAGTATCCTTTAATTGCTTGTTTACTACTGGCATATTTAGAAACAAGGCCTTTTTGTAGTTTTTAGTCATTTGTTTATTTTTGTCTTTTTGAGACAGGATCTCACTATGCAGTTCAGGCTCGCCTTGAGCTCACTGTGTGGCCCAGAGTAACCTGGAACTCAAGACAATCCTCTTGCCTCAGCCTCCCAAGTGCTGGGATTACAGGTGTGCACCACCACAACTAGCATATCATTTAATCAAGTAACGAATTTTTACAAGGATACATTTTACAATGTTAGAACATGTTTCCATTTCTGGAATAAATCTTGATGGTATTACTTGATCATGATGATATTACATTCATGTGATATTGATTTACTTTCTTAGTACCATTTAGGAGTTTTGCATGTATATTTCTAGTGTTCCTTTTATGCTTTCTGGATGCCCTTTATCGATTTTATTGTTACAATTCAGCTATGAAAAGAAAGTTTTTCATCTTCACACTTGTCCTTTCTTTATGTCCTAGGATAATTTAAATAGTATAGGAATTGTTTGTTTTGTAAAGTGCGCTAGAAATTATTTCTAAAACTGGGTTACCAACTAATTCTTTTTTTTTTTTTTGTCTTTGAATCAGGGTCTCACTATGCAGTTCAGACTGGCCTTAAGCTTACTTTGTAGCTTAGGCTGGTCTTGAACTCACAACAATCCTCCTGCCTCAGCCTCCCTAGTGCTGGGATTACAGGCATGCGCCACCACGCCCGGCTTCCAACTAATTCTTAATATATACTTTTATGTTCTTCAAGTGATATGGTACTTTAGTTCATTTTTAAAATACAAGACATTTTTTCTGTTTAGAATATTACAAGCTATCTTAGGGAACCAGTTTTTGGCTTCATGAATTGAAAAGCAAGTGAATTATTTGGTGTTTCTTCTAATCTTTGCATTGCCTGCAATGCTTTCTAGTTTATTTTTCATCTTAGATAGCAGTTCCTCTGGGCATCATTACAGATCTTTTAATATTGCATCAGTTGGCCATCTCTTGTGCTTCCACAGAACCTGTGTTCATGTGTGTGGTATTATTTATCACACTATTTTGAGCTTGCTTGCTTACTATATTTTTTTCTATGTGTATCACTGGATTATGATTTCCCACAAGGCAGGAATTCTTATCTCAGTAATATTTGGCTTTTACAAGAAGGTGCTCTCAAAAAAGTCAGCATTTGATTTCACTTCTATTTTATGATGAAACTAGGAAACTGTGTGTGTGTGTGTGTCTGTCTGTCTGCATAAAGGGAAATAGTGAAATTGCATTGGACTGGGGACATAAATAAGGTAGAGCAAAGTTCTGGATTCTGTCCCCAGCATTGGGGAAAAAAGTAGCATAAAAAGGCCATCATTAGGGCTTGGGTTAATGTAACTTGCTTCTGCTGAATAATGTACCTTGGGTTGATAGAGTCCTCCATTCTTCTATTGTCTCCAGGTCCCTAAAAGAACAATGATAAGCCTTTGTATACTCCAACATTTTTGTTGGAATTTCCATTTACTATATGAACTTTCATTTCTGTTTATGAAACTAGTAATACTTTATGGGGTATTGTGAGGATTAGAAATAATGTAAGTAAAATTTCCTACAGTGCTACATTAATACATATAGCTGCTATCAGTGTAAATGTTTAGATTATAATCTGACTTTGCCAAGGGCTAAGTCAGATAACCATATTTTTTTCCCTCTACCATTCTTTCATATTAAAGAAAACATGGCTCAAGATACAACTCAATGGTAGAAGGCTTGCTGGGTATTTTAGAAATGAACAGGGAAATGCTATATACTACCTGTGTATATGCTTGGCAAGTGCTGTACTGTCATATTACACCCTAGACCTGATATTTATTTTAATATTACTGTGCTATTTCAGCTTCTTTGTTTCTTTTGTTCTCTAGTAGAAAAATTCTTTAGTCAATGCAGGTTTTTTACATTTTGACAGTTGTGACTTAATTTGAATAAATTCTCTGAGAACAGTGGATCAGTTTCATTGTAAGAACTTTTCATAAGCAAAATAAATCAGACCCACATGTGCAAATATTGTATAGTCTCCCTAATATAACTCAAAAGAAGAATTGCAAATAGAAGAGTATAATGCAATTAAAAGGAAAGCAAGAACGTGAGGATTGGACAATGAGAGGGCAAGGAGAAATGTTGAGAAACATGACAGAGGCACTTATACACACTAGATGGGTAAGACAATGATCCTGAGAAACATCAGGAGATTTTTGAAATTAGCAGTTAAGATTCTCACCCTGACTAACTATATATGCTGATACCTGTGAACCAAGCAACTACACTGAATTTAACAAAGTGTAATAGAAGGGTCACACTCCAAAGGCCTTCCATTCTGATCTTCTAAATATGTACTTCTTGTCATGACATACCAGCTATTACTATACTGCCCTTTTTTTTTAAAGGGTAGTAAATGAAAAGTAAGACAAAAAAGTCACAAGACAGTCATGCTACAATGCTCTATGCTGTATATGGATGGATTTCTAAATATCTATGTAAATATATGTAAGTTCATTCCTATTTTTAAATTTTTTTTTCTTCATATTCTGTACAGACTTAGAGTTTAGTATCTCAGTACTTGATGCAAAATACATGTTCCATGTTATGCCTATGATGTCTGATATTTAGAGTAATAGTGTGGGTAAACTGAACTGCATATATTGCAGGGTAATAATAAACTTCTCTTCTGGAGGGTTAACAACCTAAGTTTGCAGATTAAAAATTGGAGAGAAAGAAAGGCTGCAGGGTCAGCCAACATTTTGGCCCTAGCCTTTCAAGGTCAGTGAATACTCAGGACATAGGAGAACCTGTATTGTAATATCATGTAACCCAAATTTTCTGATCAAGGAGATTATGGGGCCACAGAGAAATGCAATGATGATGTATAGTGTGTCTGGGGAGGGTCACATGGAGAGAAAACTTTCTCACAGGTTTTCACAGAAAGTAAATTGGTCAAGCAATGGCCGTGACTCATCCACAAGGCTGACACTGACAAGGGATCTACAAAGAGCGGTACAGGGTTACAGGATGAACATTGAGGGTACCTGACTGACCTTATCTGATACAAAAGTTACATTTTTTGTTATACAGGTCTTGTTTTAACCATCCAGCAGAAAAGTATAAAAATGGAGGTATATAAAATAAAGTTATATTAATATAATGAGCTGTGAATGGCACAAGTTTAACAAATTCTGTGAATAACCCACTTCTATTGTGGACTGCTGATCTGTGTTGGATTGTTTTATTTAAAAAAATATATATATATATATATATATATATAAAATTAGCCATCCATGTTGTGAAAATCTGTAACATAGGTATCGGTGTATGTTACCCTATTTATGTCATTTGTTCTCTTT
>PVKA01045550.1:0-15479 GCA_004027165.1 Ctenomys sociabilis | reverse complement strand
AATATATGTTTGTTCATGAACTCTTTACCTACCCCTATGTCTTCAAGAGTTCCTCCTACTTTCTCTTCCAGGAGATTGAGTGTTTCTGTTTTAACGTTTAGATCTTTAAACCATTTTGACTTTAACCTAGTGCATGGTGATAGAGCTGGGTCAAGTTTTAGTTTTCGGCATGTAGAAAGCCATGTTTTCCAGCACCATTTGTTAAAGAGGCTATCTTTCTCCCAGTGAGCTTGTGTAGCCCCTTTGTCGAAGATAAGATGGCTGAGTGTTTTCGTAGATGCCTCTGCATATTCTAATCTATTCCACTGATCCTCGGGTGTATTTTGTTGCCAATACCATGTTGATTTTATCACAGTGGCTTTGTAGCATAATTTCAAATCAGGAATTGTGATGCCTCCTGCCTTGTCTTGATTGGCCAAGATTGTCTTTGCTATTCTAAGTCGTTTGTGGTTTCAAATAAATTTTAAGATTGATTTCTCTATATCTGGGAGGTATGTTGGTGGCAGTTTGATAGGGATTGCATTAAATCTCTACAGCAATTTTGGGAGTATGGCCATCTTCACAATATTGGTTCTTCCTATCCAGGAGCATGGAATATCTTTCCATTTTCTGAAATCCTCTAGGATCTCTTTTCTTAGGATACTGTAATTTTTTGTGAAAAGATCTGTGACTTATTTGCTTACATGAATTCCCAAGCATTTTATTTTCCGTGGTGTTATTGTAAAAGTTATTGTTTCTATCGTTTCCTTCTCAGTATGTTTGTTATCTGTGTAGAGGAATAGTATTGACTTTTGAGTATTGCCTTTGTATCCTGCTATGCTAGTTAATATTTACATGAATTCTAATAGCTTCTTGGTCGAATTTTTTGGTATTTCCAAGTAAAGTATCATGTCATCTGCAATTAGTGATAATTTAACTTCTTCTTTACCTATTCTTATTTCTTTTATTATTCCTTCATGTCTAATAGTTATAGCTAATGATTCCAAAACTATATTGAATAGGAGGGGTGATGGAGGACATCCTTGTCTTGTACCAGATATAATTGTAAAAGATTTCAGTTTGTCCACATTTAGAATTATATTAGCTGCTGGGTTGTGATAGATGGATTTTATCAAATTGAAGTAGAGGCCTTCTAGTCCAGCTTTCTGTAAGTCTTTGAACAAAATCCTTTTCTGCATCAATTGAGATAATCACGTGGATTTTAGATTTCAGTCTGTTAATATAGTGTATTACATTTATAGATTTTTTTAATATTGAACCATCCTTGCATCCCTGGGATGAATCCTACCTGGTCATGTTGCATGATCTTCTTGATGATTTGCAATATTCTATTTCCTCGGATTTTATTGAGGATTTTTGCATCTATGTTCAAGATGGATATTGGCCTATATATCTATCAACACGTGAATGATAAAGGAAATATGACATTTATATCCATAAGGATAACTTTGAGTGATTTGTAGGAAATTTTCTATATGTTCACATTTTTCTGTATTTGAGGAAAGGGTATACAGGATGTTCATAGTGTCAATACTAGATCAGATCTTAGTGATTCTCCTGTTTACAGCCTTCCAAGTACAGGGTTTATAGGTGTGCACCACTATGCCCAGTCTGAATTGCCATCTCAGCGTGCTCAGGGGACGAGGCCAGCACAGCAGGCCCAGGTATCAAACCAGGCCCTGCACCTATTTGCAGGTGCTTGAATTCACTGAGCTGTGTGTTGTACCTTCAGAATGTAGAATTTAGTGAAATAAAACAACTACGTTCAAATCTCACATGGCTTATTTGTTATGAGAGACACAAAATGTAAATAAAAAGTGAAATAATAAAGAAGAAATTAAGGAGATCTTATGCAAAGGGAATGTAACCAAGAGGTGGAGGGAGAGGGAGGTAGATGAGAGGAGGAGTAAAACAAAATAATGATGTACTGCACATTTCCCAACTCCTCATGAGGAATGTAAATATTCTGTGCTGCAAACATGTACTACTAAAAATAAAAATTACAAACAAATAGAGACTCTTATTTACAACTGTTGCTGCTATTATTGCTGGTCCTATCATTGTTATTGTAGCCAGCAGTAACCCTCATTCGATGAGCTTTTTTTGCCTTCTGTGTGAAAACAGCCAATGAAACTTCATTTCTCAAAGCCCTTTCAGTAGTATTTGTGCATGCTCCTCAAGCTAAAAGTATTAACTTTTAAGCTTCAAGCTGTACCTTGGACAATCTTTATATTGCTGTTCAGCCATCAAATGCTATAACCTCTTCTGTGAATAATTCATCATGCATCCATAGCTTGGGTGTGACTCCTGCTGGTTCTCACTCAGAATCAGACATCTTCTTTAGTTTTTTTTTCTTCCTCTAAGGATTTATCCATTGTGCAGCCTTTGCCGAATGGGGTCTGTTTTCCCATTTGTCTCCCAACTTTGAGGAAGTTGCAATTTCCTGTGATGAAGTGCAGGTTCTTCCCACTTGAGCTATACTTGGGATCAAGCAGTAAGAGAAAAAGAGTGATAACCAAATTGTGATGTTCTCCCCTGAACAGATTATATTGGGGAATGCTTTTTTCAATTACTGAATTTAGAGAGATGGGGTCCATCTCTTGGTTTTGAGTTATTATTCTATGATACCATTTGAATTATGACACCTCTTGTGCCTTAGATGGGGCTTGTATTATGATAGACCTGCAAGGGAAAAGTGAAATAAAATTAAGTGAAAGGCATTGAAAGGAAGGTTTGCTGGAGAAGTCTTATGTGACCTGCCTGCCACCCAGTCACTGATCTTACCTGGAGTTAAAACTGGAACATAAATGAAGAATGAAAAGAAAAGACCTCTATATTGAACTTTCTTCAAGTTTTTATTTCCTCCCCTAATTTACCTGGTATTTACATTTAAAAATAGTTGTTTGTGCTTTTTCAACTTATATTTTGATTTTGTTTACAGATGTATTAATTTAAGTCTTTTTCTTTGTGGCTGAAATCATGTCCTACATTTTTATTTTAAGATGATAACTTTATTCTATTAGTTAAATTTATATATTGTGGCACATTATAAATGCTAATTCTTAGCCACGTTTTCCAATGTTAATATTTTGTGAATAATATGTAATTCTCTATAACATCAGCAATCCATTTGTTCAGAAATCAATGCCTAAAAATGAGGAACTCAAAATCTGCACAAACTTCACTTTTCATCCTGATCTTTTTTTGTCTTTTTGAATGAGGAACCAGATCTCATTTTATCTCAGCCTGAATAAAAAACAAAACAAGAATGCTTTAGCTTAACATAAATCACAGTCAACAAAGTAAATACAGGAAGGAGAAAGTTCTTATAATTCCAAACAAAGTTAATAGTGATTTTTCAGCTGTCAGCTTATCTTCAATTTTACAAAGGAAACCATCTTTCCTAAACTATTGCATATAGTGAGTGTATCCTCAACAACCTAAGTAGATTAGGAGTTACAATGCAATTCTTTTGAGCTGGGGACTTTACAATAGAAAAGATGTACCTCCACAGTCATAGTGAGATTTTTAAAAATCAAATAAGTGGTAAATCATTTTCTGATTTTCAAACTATGACTGCATATATTTTCTTAGCAACCAATTTCTGCAATAGGCCATATCAACAAACCTCTGTGCTTGTTATTTTTTGATCATCAGAGGCTAAAATCTTTTCTGTAGGAACCCTGAAAATGAAAATATGTAATAAGCCTATGCTTTTTGTCATAAAATGGATTATGGAAATTGGTAGAACTATTTTAGTAGTTACTTTAACTCATTTTAATGCACCAACAAAATCCATATCATGCCCCATTTCTTTTACTGATAGTCAACATCATCCAAGATGTTGACCCAAAATAGACACCTCTTACAATTGTACTTGTACATGTTGGCAATACAGATAGCTCAAATTTGTCCTAGGCAGTAGGCAGAAGAGTAAAACACATCTTGATGCTTTTTATTCCTGTTCCAATTTCCACTTTCACTGGACTCTGTCTTTAGAATTCCTTTCTCCAATTTTATTACTGTAGCTATTTTTAGATCTACATTCATTTTAGTACTTGGTACATGCTCATGAATCAACTTAAGTTTCCCACTCCACTTGCCCTCCATCTTTTGAAACCTCTCCCAGATGCAAAATGTCTCTCTCATTTACTTTTGCTCTGTATTTACAATTTGCCTTACTCAATGAGAGATGCCATATATTTAAATTTGTGTGCAACACTTCTTTTTTAAAAGACAACTATACTTTAAATATATATATATATGTATATATATATATACATATATATATATTAAAAGATTTAAAATGTAGATAAATATAAAGCAGCTAATTAATTCTATTGTATTTGACTTAGTTTTTATGTATTTGGTATAGGGTCTCACTACCGAACTTAGACTCCGAGTGCTCCTCCTGTTTTCCACCTGCCCAGTAGTCCTGGGATTATAGGCATGCACCACCATGCCCAGTCTTCCTGGCCAGCTTAGCATGCCTCTGGATGGGGACTGTTTGACATGTGCTGCCTGAGATCGACCGCTGGACCCTGCGCTTGCCTACACAGGTGCATAGTTTGCTGAGTTCCCACGGGCTTTAAAATCAACTTCACATTTCTGCATGCACACACAAAAATAATGTAATAGATATTTATCTTCGTTTTTGCTTATTTTGCAGTACTGGGGGTTGAACTCAGGACCTTGTGATTGCCAGGCAAGTGCTGATTGTTTGAGTTATCTCCCAGGCCCTAAAACAGATAAATTATAACTTAAAGGACAAAGCTTAATAGCAAACAAAAACAAATTCTTGAAGTTAAGCTCTAATTACTGACTGCATCATGTGTGAGATAAAGGTGGCCTTAAATCTCTTTTTATGAAGAAAATGTTTTCCTAACTTATATAATTTACTTTCACTTTTAAAGAAGTGAAGCACAAGGGGCTGGGGAGACAGTTTGACCTTCTAAGTGCCTGCCAGGCAAGCTCAGGGACCTCAGTTTGATCCTTGGTACCACATGCTGTTCCAGCTCTGGATCTTCAGGTGCTCACTGCCAGCCCTAGAACCTTCATGGTGGTGCATGCCTGTAAACCCACCCTTGGGAAGACTGAGGCAGAAGGATCACTATGAGTCTGAACTATACCAAATGAGAGCCTATGCCAAATAAATAAATAAAAGATTAAAAAAAGAAACACGGAAAGTAAGGCTATTATAATTCATATAATTAAAATATGTATTGCATTGTGATCTGGATTTATTATTTCAAAAGTTTCTCATTTCTTTTTTGGTGAGCTCTGCGTTGAACTCAGGCCCTTGCGCTTGCCAGGCAAGTCATTGTGATCTTT
The DNA here is from genome assembly GCA_004027165.1 of Ctenomys sociabilis. Classification (NCBI taxonomy): domain Eukaryota; kingdom Metazoa; phylum Chordata; class Mammalia; order Rodentia; family Ctenomyidae; genus Ctenomys; species Ctenomys sociabilis. The sequence goes on along the minus strand of PVKA01045550.1, from coordinate 10,148 downwards.
CTTTCTTTTCTTTTTTGTTTTGGCGGAACTAGGGATTGAACTCAGGCCCTTGCACTTGCCAGGGAAGCGCTTATTCCACTGAGCCATCTCCCAGGCCCATTGCCAGGCAAGTCAAGTGCTGACTCTAATGAGCTATCTCCCCGGCCCCTTCCTGGACTTTCAATTGGATGGATGCTTTTTCAAATTGCTTTACTCTTTCAGTTGTTGATAAAGCACATGATTTTGAGGAAAAGCATTATCATTTGCATGCTAAAATTTTTACCACTGAGCTACACCACAGCTCTAAATTAGCTATGTAAATTCCCTGTAACTTTGAATTTAAAAAAAGCTAAACAAATATTCGTGCATGCAAGGTATCCTCATATTATAATTATGTTTTCCTTACTGATTGCCTTAAAATCTGGGTTGTAGCTTATTTCAGAAATATTAATTTAAAATATTATTGACTGAGGTAGAGCTTTAGCACAGTGGTAGAACACTTCTCTAGAAATGAGTGGCACACACACACACACACACACACACACACACATATATATATATATATATATATATATATATATATATATAATTAATATTCTAGTTGAGAGTATGAAAGTTACATGCAAAAATATAAAATAGAATTTCACCAGATTCTTTTCCGCAGAAATGGCTACCTACTCTAGATATCAGACACATGAACTCCGTATCAGAGGATAGAGTAAAATAGCATTTATAAGCCTGTTTCAAAAGGCTGCATAAGCCGGGCATGGTGGTGCATGCGTGTAATCCCAGCACTTGGGAGGCTTATGCAGGAGGATTGTTGTGAGTTTGAGACCAGCCTGAGCTACAAAGTGAGCTTAAGGCCAGCCTGAACTGCATAGTGAGACCCTGTCTCGAAAAGACAAAAAAGGCTGCATAATCTTTCTACTATAAATAACTGAACTTTTCTGAAAATGTACAGTATTTTAAAGTGGAGAAGGTCTTAGTCACTATTTATCCTAAAGGGCACAAATTCATTTCTCATATATTCACAAGTATGTGACATTAAAATGTATATAGGTTTGTGACAGTTGAAGGATTGAGTTGGGTCTAGCACTTTAGGCAGCGTTTGCACTGTAGTCCAGTTTTCAAGCCTCTTCAACTTTTCTGGAAGGGAGGCTCTTAGGCTCATCTGAGTCTTGTTATTTTATTTCTCAGTGTTACACAAGTCATTTTTCAACAACCAATATGATAATGGTTTCAACTCTTTACCACCCAAGTATTTTCTGGAGTCCAAAAGGAAAATAGTTTAAAACCAACTTTAGCTAACAAAACAAAGCCTAAAAGCTAGATCACCTAAGTCCCATGCAGTGCTTTTTGCACTATCCCCATAGACCTTCCTCCCTTTGTAACTCTATTTTGAATAGTAGTAGTTGTCTAAAGTGAAATAAAGCATAAAGGATGATAACTGGAAGCACACTATTTAACTTCAGGTTAAATAAAATTTTGTATGTTCAGAGAATTAGTAAAACAGAAATGAGATTCCAGGAAAAACTTATGTTAAGAAAAGCACCCTAAGTAATTCTGAGAATTAAGCAACTCCAGTTAACTTAGGAGTTAAATTATTTTCTGAACAACACATTTACAAAAATAGACCCTAGTGACACCTAATGAGATATTTACTACAATCAGTGTTCATGGATGTGATTTATAGTTTGGGCTGCTTCTAGGTAAGACTGCTCATACAAGCAGTGCAGTATATGACCTTTTTCATTGACTTTAATGAGATTGCCATATCTACTTTCTCATTCCTGACATGTGGAATCACATTTGGTTAATTAAAAAGTATCATAAAATATAGTCTTTGAAATGAAGCCTATTACAAAATAATTGCCCAATATGAAGTATTTGGACACAATAAAATAAATACCTTCATTTCCTGCCTTATGTTTCAACGTAAAATTACTATGGATCCAAACTGGATTCAAAACGAGTGTTGAGACATTGTTACAAATTTTGCCCTTCTCTTGTTTCTCTCTTCTGCTTTCCTTTTCTTTTGCCTTATTTTTGTGCTTGTTCACCGAAATTATCATTTATATAAAATCATTGGTTGAACTTGCTTCTAGGAGTTAAAGATATAAAAGTTTCCTATATATGCTAATATAACTTTGAATCATAGAGCAAGAGATATATAAGTAAATATAAGTAAAACAGCAATTATGTGATAGTAAAAATGTGCAGTTGATAGTGGGGAAATAGAGGCAAGAGTGGCTATCTCAAATTAGTATAGTCAAAAAACTCTTCACAGTGAAAACCTGTTTTAGCTTAGTCTTGATTAATAAGTAGTTTGCAGATGCCAAAATGGAAAATATATTACAAATAGGAAAGATTTGATTAAAAGAAATTATTGAGGTTTTGGATTTAGTCTTATTCCATCTTTTTATACACCAAAATTTTTTATACACAGTCTGGCATATCATCTGCAATCATTTTCTGCAAAAAAGTTTTAAAAACTTATGTATCAGGACTTATAAATATTTTTGTTTGATTAGAGTATATGATTAAAGTGTAGGAGAGGTATAAATTATGAAGAAAATGTAGGTAAGACAGATAATCAAAGATTATTAATACCAAGCTAATGATTTTGACCTTTTACAATGATCAGAGGAAAATATGACTAGGTTACAAGGTAAAGTTAGCTATTTTGTAGGGTGTAGTAGTGGGAGGAAATACATCCTAAAATGTCCAATATTCTGAAAAGACAAGAAATTGTTCAAAAAAGAAAGATTATTCAAAAGGATAAAGCAACTAGAATGTGTAAGAGAGGAAAGGACTGTAGAAAAAGGGAAAAATTTAAGTCTGTTAAGCTACTAACGTGTCTCAGTTTTTAAAAAGGAAGGTTTGTGCTAATATCAATTGGATAAATTTTTATGCTCATATCTTATACCTTGAGCAACTACTTTAAAAATAACGACACATGCTATATTAATTATTGTTTCTTTTTTATATTTTAGTGAGGAGTATACAGGGTGTTGAGGGTCTCCCTACTAGATTGGACTTGTAGTCAATCACCTGTTTACAGCCTCCCAAGAGCTAGTATCAGATGCGTGCACACCTATGCACAGTCTCAATCTCTGTCTCAGTTCGCCCCAGGGGTAGGGCCACATGGTAGACTGGGAAAAGGAACCCTGGCCCCTGCACCTGCTTGCAGTTCTTTAATCTGCTGAGCTGTTTGGCCAGCCCTTAATTATTGTTATTCAATTATACTGTTATGAACCTTTAACCTTTTCCATAAAATGAAAGAATGGGAGGAAAAAACAAATTAGTACATCTTAATTAGCCCTAATAAGAGACAATATGCCTCAATGAAGAGAAATAGAACTTGACAAGAGCAAGCAGTAGAATCTGTTATGATATTAAAACAATTCATGAAGAAAAGTAATTGTTAAATGAATACTCTGATGGAATCTAACAAGAAGGGATATATTGAAAAATAAAGATGTGAATTCCATGCCATATTACTTGTTGTACTAGAAAGAAATCAAAGTTGAAAGTCACATTCATGAACATATGATTTGAAAATGACTTCCCTTTCTTAAGAAGGGAGTAAAATCAAATATTTGGTAATACTGAGACTGAAACACAGTATCAACATCAATCCACACAAGATAAGTAAAATGGACAATAAAGAAATTATTTAGAACTTAACGTAGCATGATTTTTTGAGAGTTAGACTTTTTCTATTTACCATCTCTCCAAATTTTGTGCCTGTCACTCTCTATACAACACTTGCTGCAGGAGGCTAAATTTTGTGAACTGCCTCATTGGAATCTTTTGCCCACCCTTTGCCCAAAATGTTAGTCAATGAGAATAATCAGCAGCATGTAAGGGGACAAGTGCAGAAGGATGTTTATGAATTTAGTTTTCTGAACCCTCTGTGTAAGGCCATGGCTTGACTCATTGACTCATTCTTTTTGTTGAAACCCATTTCTCTTTTCAAATACTTTCTCCCTCTCTAAACCTATAATATTTTCTCTGCCTCTCTACACTCTCTCTCTCTCTCTCTCTCTCTCTCTCTCTCTCTCTCTCTCTCTCTCTCTGTCTTTCTCCAGGTTTTGTTAATTATGCTCTCTCCTTTGGTTCTCACACGTCTAAGAGTTTATACTAGTAAGCTTTTCTATTATTGGAATTAAAACATCAAACACCCACAATGACAGATTCATTAATTTAACTTATAGTTTAAAGGGATTCAGTTGGGCTGGGGAGATGGCTCTGTGGAATAAGCATTTGCCTGGAAAGCTCAAGGGCCTGAGTTCAATCACTGGTTCTGCTAAAAAATAAAATAAAATAATTAAAATAAAAGGATCCAGTCAATGGTCTGAAGTCAAGGCAGAAGCATTGTGGAGGAAGACCATGTCAGAGGAATGCTGCCATGGAAAGCTTCTTGGCATCCAAAAAGCAGAAGTAGAGGAAGGGAGGAGTCAGGAGTAGGAGACAAGAATACATCCTCCAGTCAGAGTTCCCACTGCTTAGGATCAGTTCCCAACACAAAACAAAACATTCATCCATGAACTCATTAATGAATTAATCCACTGATTAATATAATATCCCCATAATCCAATCATTATCCTAAAGTTAATCATCTTTAATCACCTGGAATTTTGTATCACTCTTGTAGAAGTCATGAAAGAGTTTAAGAGCCTTTTTTCTAGTAAAGCACACTGCACTATACTTTCTTGGCTCCATTCAAACCTTGGAAACATGTATAAATAATATCTTTATTTAACACTCCTTAATTTCTTCTTTGACTATGGCTTTCTTTGTTACGACTACGCTCGTTGTATGGAGCTGTAACATTGTATAAATTAAACTTGAAAATCAAAGTTCTGTTATAAAGCCAAAATAATTAGGAGTATGACAACATTTAAAAAGAAAGGATGCATTCATAGCTAGGAAGAAGGATTTGAAATCTAAATAAGTTATAGAAGTGATTGACTAAAAACATATTAAAGAAATTGAAAGCACAGAACAGCATTAAACTTAAATTGTGAAAGAAACAGACATTTAAATTAATAGTTTTGGGCTGGCACGATAGCTCTAAAATGGAGTGGATTAAGTGCCACCTTTGGCAAGCACAGGGACGAGTGTTTGATCCCTGGTCCCTCATGCCTTGCCAGCTCTGTCCCCTGGCATGCTGCGCTGGCAACCAAGTCTGGGCTTGGTAGAGAATGCCTGTAATCCCAGCGCTGGAGAGTCTGAAAATAGGAGGATCACTGAGTCCAATCTGCAGAGCAAGACACTGTACTACATACATAAATGAAAAAAAAAAATTAAATAAACTAATAGTATTCCCAACTCTTTCATACGGTAACCTTATTTTGTCACACTACACATCACCAGTAAATGTATGGAATTATCTCAATTTTAAAATATTGACCAATTTTTGATGACAAATACACATTTCAAGAAAAAAATAAACAATGAAAAAATTGTTGGACAAATGAGAAACAGATATAGTACTACATAACTTTTTTATTACAGAAACCAACAGTGATATAAAAGTGCCATAGGAAGCACTTACAAGACAAAATTCCAATATCAAAAGACATCAAAATACCTAGTTTATAATCATTTGAGCACCAAAAAATAAATTAGTGGACTTTGTGTGAAAGCTTCCGGCTACCATGCAACCGCGGGACCTCTCGGGAAAAAACAAAAACAGGCACAGCGTGAGAGTGAGACCCTCTGCCATGCCCTCAGAACACTCTACCACTTTGGGCCTCAGCCCCAAGTCTGCCAAGTCAGTGAGAATATCTGCGCACTCTCTGGACCCCCTAGACCACACCGAGGCCCAGCAAGTGTGTGGGAGAGCTTCACCCATCCTCTGAGGCCATTGTCCCGTTCACACCCAGCCAATGCCTCGCATACAGACCTGGGGTTAAACTCTGCAGCTATTGTCCCTGAAAAGACAGTAGGGGACAGAACAACCCAGCTAATCCAGGAGCACAACATCATGCCAGAGGGGCACAACAGGTTAACTCCCAAGAGCTGCAGCAGGAAAGAGCAAAGCACAACAGCCAGACCCAAGCAAGGCACAAATAATAAATTCAAACTTTGTGCATCTGCAACCAAATATCAGTAGGTGCTAAGGTTATAACTGCAGCAAAGCTCTACGACTAAGGTCAGAGGACAGTGCCATAAAAAAGACAAAGAGAAGGATCATAACACAATCTCAGATCCCAAGCCCACCCAGAACAAGTACACAGTACACTAGCACAGAAGCAATTGCGAATCACACATTTGAAATGTCGGAATCAATAGAGTCTGAAAAAAAGAATAAACTGCAGAAAGGTATATAGGAACTTAGATCAGAAATACCTTCGATTTAAAAAAAGAAATCTTTGAATTAATAACATCTGAAGTAAAGAATCAAATGAAGAAACATGGAGGAAAACCAATCTGAAAAAAATCTCTGTAGTTAATAATTGCTTCTAAAGAAGACATTGATAAAAACAAGAGAGGAGATTAGAAAAATGACAGATTCCTTGAAGGAGCAATACAGGAAAGAAATACATATCATGAAGCAGAGTAAAAGACAGAGAAACTTAAAATCTTAATCATGAGGTTGCAAAACCATTTCAGTGAAAGTAAACACAGAACTTCAGATCTTGAAGAGGCTGGTGCAGCTAGTGAAAAGGAGAGAATGGATCTCTGAAAAACAACTAGAATACAGGAAAAAATAAATCATCACTCGCAAGATGATGCAAGGATGAACAATGTCAGACTAATAGGCATCAATTTGAAATGAGTAAATACAAATGATATAAAAAGAATGTGGGTGGAAGAAATAACAAAAAACTTCCCAAATATGGGGAAACAATCTGACCAAAGCATACAGAATGCCAAATATCTTCCACCCAATTAAAACACACTGAGACATATATTAGTCAAGATCCCAGAAATGCAGCACAACAACAATGTACTGAAAGCTACTAGAGAAAAGAAGCAGATCACATTCAAAACCTTCCAGAACTACAGCCAATTTCTTTTCACAAACTATGAAGGCAAGAAGAGCATGGAGCAGAGTATTTCAAGTCCTCTATGAAAATAAATTCCAACCCAGACTACAATACCCTAGAAAACTCTCAAGTTTGATGCAGAAGTGTAATACTTCCATGACAAAGAACAACTAAAGAATTTCATGAAGACAAAGCCATCCCTACTCAGAGTATGCTCTGGAGAGGGACCAAAATGATCAGAACTCTATAAAGGAGAACAGAAAGAACCCACGAAATAGGGTAAACAATTAAACACAGGAGAAAAAGTAGTAACAAAAAGCAGGTAAATTATATGTAAAGTGTAAATCAATATATCTCAATTATAACCACCAATGTAAATGACCATAATTCACCAATTAAGAGAAATAATCTGACACAGTGGATTAGGAAACAAAATCCAACAGTATATTGTATACAAGAAACACACTTAACCCATAAAGAAATTCATAGGCTAAAAGTCAAATGTTAGAAACAATACTACATGCAAGGATAGCAATCCCATTCTAGAGAGTCTCAAGTTAAAACTAAGAATGGTCAAATGAAATAAGGAAGACCACCATATATTGATTAGGGGAAAAATTCAAGAGGAAGAGGTAACACTCATAAATATGCACCAAACACGGGACCACCCAACTATATAAGACAAATCATAATGGACATGAAAATTCTAATAACCAATACCACAAACTTAACAGGAGACCTTAACACACCCTTGTCCAAAAAACATGAGTCAAGGAGACACAATAATAGCAAAGAAGTAGCAGAACTGAATGAGACCATGGAACAAACGGACTGAGTGGACTAAACAACCACAGCTGGATACACATTTTTTTCAGTGGCACATGGGTCATTTTCTAAAATAAAGCACATACTACTCCATAGGTCATGATTAAGTATATGTAAGAAAACCAAATGTATCCAATGTATACTACCAGAAAACAGTGCAGTGAGACTAGGAATAAATGGCAGAAGAAATCAGAAAAAACCCTCAATACATGGAAATTAAATAACACCCTACTAGACCGGCCAGAGACAGCGCGGCCGACTCCGCCATATTGCTCCATCCTGCCCGCCCCCACCCAGCTCCTGAGACCAGCCAGAGACAGTGCGGCCGACTCCGCCTTCCTGCTCCATCCCGCCCGCCCCCACCCAGCACCTGAGACATACCAGAGACAGCGTGGCCGACTCCGCCATTTTTCTCCATCCCGCCTACCACGGCCCAGCCCCTGGGACCAGCCAGAGACAGTGCGCCCAACTCCGCCATCCTGCTCCATCCCGTCCGTGCCTGCCCAGCCCCAGAGACCAGCCTAAGACAGTGGCTGACTCCAGTGGCCTCCTGGATCCTGCACCAAGCTCTCCCAGCGAGAGCGAATTTACAGGACTCACCAGGATTCCCAGATCAGTGAGAGGGTGGTGAGTCTGAGGGAGAGCCTTTGGCTTCTTCCCACACGCGCTACGCGGATCCATGTCCCCAACCCCTCCAAGCCAGTGACTGGCCTGAAACCTCAGGTCCCACTCACCAACAGCTTCCCAGAAGCCCTGAACTAAAGCCCACTGATTGAGTGGGAATTTCCCCGAATCTCTGGGCATCAAAGGTCAGTGAGTGTAGAACCTCAGCCCGTCGTGCCTGAGATACATTTCCCAGGGATTAAGCTGCCCGTCACCTCACGTGGCCCAGTGACACCTCCAGGCACACTGTGCCAGAGAAACACTTCCAGGTGATTACTGGTCCCACCCCAAAGCCCCAGACACAGTGCAGGTCGGCATGGAGTGAGAACTCCTAGCCTGCAACACCGGAGGGACATTTCTCAGCAATCCACGGTCCCACGCTATGGACCGAAATCCAGCACAGCCTGGACTATACGTGAGGGCTCCAGGCCCACTGCACCAGAGGGACCTTTCGTAGCCTTCTTGATTTACGGCCTGTAGACCCGGACCCAGCACAAGCTGGCCGGCTCAGTACAGCCAACTCAGTAATTAAGATCATCCACTACACTTTTGTGAGCCCAGAAAACCCACCAAAGCCCAGGCCCACCCACCTGGGGAACGCCCTGCCTGACACAGGAGGGCAGACCCCGGGAACCAACATAGCGGAACCAAAGGAGCTGCAGCAAAAAAAGGAACTGAACACAACAGCTAGACCCAGGATAGGCATACCTGGAAAAGCTCAAACTTAATAGACTGGCACCCGAATCTCATAACAATCTAAGGTTATAGCTGCACCAGAGTTCTACACCAAAGGTCAAAGATCAGTGCTATACAAAATGACAAAGAGAAGGGGAAAAATGCAATCCCAGACCTCGAGTCCATCAGGAAGGGCAGAGGACACTAGCTCAGCTGCAACGAATGAAATAACAGATACAGCAGCAAAGGAACAACAGCAGAAAGCTATAGAGGAAATACAACGAGAAGAAATTCCCCAATTTAAAAAGAAATATTTGAACACATAGAATCTGAAATAAGGAATGAATTCCAGAAACACTGGGTGGAAAAATGATGCTCACCCAGATCAAGTGCAGAGAGCACTATTCCAACTGATATATATGAATTAACAGCATCTGAAGCAAAGAAACAACAACAGAAAAATTATGAGGAATTCAAAGCAGAAATAAGTTCTGAAATCAAAAAAGAACTTTTTGAAGTCATATGATCTGAAATACCGAAATAAGTCCAGAAATATACAGAGGAAATCCAACTTGGAAGAAACACAGCAGAAAAAGAATTAATAACTACCTTTAAAGAAGACATGGATAAAAAAATTGAGCAGATCAAAAATATGATGGATTCCTTGAATGAGCAATACAGAAAAGAAATAGAACACATGAAACACAGTCAAAGAGATATAGAAGAACTAAAAATAGCAATCACGAGTCTACAAAACCGTCTGAGTGAAAGCGAAGACAGAGTCTCAGATCTTGAAGATGACGGAACACCTAGTGAAAAGGTGAGAAAGGATCTCTTAAAAACAACAAGAATGCAGGAAAAAATAATCCATCACCTGCAGGATGATGCCAGAATGAACAATGTGAGAATAATTGGTATCAACGAGAATGAAGAAGTCAATACAAATGACATAAAAAGAATATGGCAAGAAATAATAGCAGAAAACCTCCCAAATATGAGGAAACAATC
>PVKA01045549.1:0-15497 GCA_004027165.1 Ctenomys sociabilis | reverse complement strand
GAGAAGAGAAGAGAAGAGAAGAGAAGAGAAGAGAAGAGAAGAGAAGAGAAGAGAAGAGAAGAAAACTGATGAGCCCTCTGGGCCTTGTCAACTTTCTTTCACCCTCTCCAAGCATAAAAGCTAAATAATCCCTCCCTGGAAAAAGAAATGAACAAAGAAGGGAAGGGGAAAAAGGAAGATGCCCAAAAGATAGTAACATTCATGTGATATCAAATTGTGATTAGTTGTAAGAAATAGTACAGAAATATCCTAGTCATTTCTGATAAAAATGAGCTGAGAAGAAACTAAGTTCCTATTTTTACCCTCAGACCTTTCTGAATGTTAATTCACTTACTTCTGGGAGTGGCTTTTATACAGTTTTTTGAGTCATGAGATTCCTAATGCCCATGGACTCTCTCCTCAATAATTCTAAAACCTTGATTCAGGTAGTTAAGGCAAACAATAGGTTGGGAGAAAATCCTGTTGTGTTTTAGTAGTACATTCCACAAAGTTTACCAAGTTTATTTTCTGTTTATTTTATCTCTCTAAAAGGAACCTACATAATTAAGACAAAGAATCAGTATATATAGTGCTATTTGAGGAACCTCAATCTTGGAGTCCAGTTCAACTCACTCAATTAATAAACTGCTTCCCACTCAAATGTTAGGAAACAGAGCCTGGGGTTGTGCTGAGGAGTATATTAGAGTATATGTAAAAGGTCTGAAAGAAGATAACACACAGTATAAATTAAGGTGTTACAAGTTTTTAATTTACTAAACTAAGATCAACACAATGTTTGTGAAAAAGAACATGAGACTGCTCTGAGAATAACCTCTTTTCTCCAAATACTGTAAAAAAAAATCACTGCCATGGGAAGGTCTGTGAAACATCCACTTTTTAATAGGTAGAAATGTTTCTTTTTTATCATATGATAGCTGGGATACAGCTACACATAAATGTAACACAGTGAGTGCTATCTTCCATATCTTCATTGGCATATGTGTCTAAATCATAATTTGAAGTTCCTGTTATTTTTGATAAGTTAATTCATTATATTTCAAAGCTATTTAGAAATAATATATGATAGAACAAAAAGGTCAACTTCCCAGATGACTAATAGCTTAACATACCAAGGGCCTTCATTATATAATTTGGGCTCTAGACAGACAAAAAAAGATAGACTCAACTTATATTTTTTATATGTACAGCTTAGTGCATACATGTTAGTCTTCAATGTCACTGAGCTAACTCACAAAGGGATAACACTGTCACAGATGGACATGAGACTTATAGCATCATAACCACTTAAGATTAATATTTAGTGCAGTATTTTCTTCTATTTCATACAATGATCCTGAAATCCATTACCAGAAAATCTCCATACATTAGTGTTTATTCCAAATCATTTCTTATATAATACTTGTTTCTTTTGCACTACTTACTAGAATCATTTATGTAAAATTAAAACGTAAAAAATCTTAAACTTCTTTTTGGTTGAAATGTTCAACATGATCTAATATACTAGTAATATAGGATAGACAAATTTCCTAAGAGAAAGCTTCTGTATTTCATTTATTCTTTGTAAATTAGCCAAGTAACTTTATAAATAAGTCACCAAGTCTTACAGATAACTTACAACTTTATAAGTTATCTGACCATGGCAGTTAATGTAAGAGCAATGAAAATGAGGCATGGAGCTTTCCTGGAGCCAATGTAATAACTTTGGCAGACTCTGGACAGCCTGCAAGACTCTGTCTGGGTGATTATGTGGAACTTCAAAAATGCTAAAACACAAGAGCAAGAGGCAGTCTCAACCCTCCAGCCCACCCAGAACAAATCCAGGAGACAATGACATACACAAACTTGGAAAAGACTCACCTGAAATCTTTGAAATGATAGCAACTGAAGTAAAGAAAGAACTCCATCAGGCTGTAGAAGAAATAAGATCAGAAATAATCTCTCAGGTCCAGAAAGAAAGGACAATTGTGAAAGAATTGCTCAACACAGATAAAGAAGATATACATAGAAAAATAGAACAGTATAGAAAAGTGATGGGATCACTGAATAAACAATACAGGAAAGAACTGGAATGCATAAAACAGATTCAAACAGATTCTAAGTTAAGAACTTCATTGAAAGCTCCACTTGAATGAAACTGAAGATAGATTTTCAGACCTTGACAACAACTGCTAAGTGAGGTGTATAGAACTTCACACAGCCATAATCACAATAAATCTACACCTAGACACATAATGATATGTCAGAAATTCAGCAAAAGAACAGAATATTAAAAGCTGCTACAGAGATGAAACAGATCACCTACAATGAAAAACCCACTAGAATCATGGCAAATTTCTCAACACAAATCATCAAATCAAGAGCTTGGAATGAAACACTTCAGGACCTGAAAGAAAATAACTTACAACCTAGATTGATGTACCCTGCATAACTATCAAATTCAATGGTGAAATAAGATCCTCCCATGACAAAGAACAATTGAAGAAATTCATAACCACCAAACCAACCATGCAAAGAGTACTGACAGATATTCTAGAAAGAAACAGAAGTTAACACAGCTTCAACAACAGAAAGGAAACACCAAACAGACCAAGTAATTAAAAAGAGGGAAAAAGTATGGAACCTGCAACAGGAAAATAACATGACAACAAAAAGCCAATATGTATCAGTTATAACCATCAATGTAAATGGCCTCGATTCACCAATCAAAAGAAACAGACTAGTGGATTAAGAAACAAAAATCCACCCTCACTGTTCTGAAGTCTCCAAGTCGTTCAAATGTGATTCCCTCTTGACCATCAGTGTGATAGAGCTGACACATGGATGCCAAGGATAGAAAGTTCTCCCTTCCTAGGAGGAACTTTCTAACACCCAAGGTGGGATGAGTGAGTGATTCTTCATATAGCAATGATAAAACAAGTCAAGTATTAAGACTATCTGGGGACATTGATTTGCAATACCATTCTGGGAAAACTCAGACTTAAGCAGCAACAAAATTCTGTGTGGTTCTTTCCTAGGAAAGTTACTAACAAATTTCATCTGGATTTGTGGTGCAAACATTCACAGGAAAATATTATTAGGGTGGCCCTTATCTTCATATTATTGTTACTCGGATTTTAGCAGACTTTAACCATTGCCTCACTCCCAACAAAGAACTTCCCCCCACAACCTTCATGTTATCTTCTATACACCAGGTATATGAGATTTGCTGGACCCTAAAGTTTTCCCAGATCTCAAATTTTGAAAGGACATTAAAATATAAATGCAAATTCTGTGCACTATCTTTTGTATTTGGTGAAAGATTTTGTGGTTTTGTAAGTTCAACAATTGTACCTTCAAATGACATCTGTCACCTTCAGAAGATATTAATTAAATATTTAGTAAGAAAGCTAAAAAAAAACGAAGAAACAAAATCCAAAAATATGTTGCATAGAAGAAATACATTTAACTCAAAAGGAAATTCATAGCATAAAAATCAAAGGATAAAAAACACACCTCCATTTCACAGGAAATCAGAAAAAAAGCAACAGTAGCTATCCTGGCTCCTGACAATATCAACTTCAAACCAAAATCATATATATATATATATATATATATATATATATATATATATATATATATATATATATATCCAATGTAGTAACACTCTCCTACATAAGACAAATTTCAACAGACATGAAAAATAAAATGAACAATAATCCAGTAGTAGTGGGGGACTTTAACAAAGAGATAGATCAGCCAGGCAAAAAAATCAGCAAATAAATAACACAACTAAACCAAATTTGTAAGGCAATTGACTTAGCAGACTTTCACAGAGTGTCTCACCCAGCAGTAACAGAATACACATTCTTCCCAGCTGCGCACAGGACATTCTCCATAATAGAACACATACTAGTACATAGAACACTCTTAAATAAATGAAAGGCAATTGAAATTGTCCCCTGCATACTACCTTATCACAGTTCAGTAAAACTGGAAATTATTGACAAAAGAAACTACAAAAATACCATAAACATGAGGAAATTAAATAGCCAACTCCTAAACAACTAGTGGGTCATGAATGAGATTAAAGAAGAAATTAAGGGGGACCAGGGAGATGGCTCAGTAGAATAAGCACTTCCTGGCAAGTTCAAGGGCCTGGGTTCAATCCCCATTTCCACCAAAAAATAAAAAAGAAGAAGAAGAAATTTTAAAAATGTTTAAATCAAGAAAAAATGAAGATATACCTTACCAAAGCCTGTGGGATGCCATGAAAACTGTTTCAAGAGGAAAATTTATAGCAGTACAATTGCACATTAGGAAAATAAAACAAGCACAAGTAAACAATCTTATGCTGTACCTCAAGCTCCTAGAGAAAGAAGAGCTAACCAAGCTCTAAACCCAAAGAAACCAGGAAATTATAAATACTAGAGCAGAAATTAATTCATCAGAGATGAGAAAGCAATACAACAAATAAATGAATCAAAAAATTGGTTCTCTGGAAAGAATAAATAAAATTGATTATCCCCAGCCAATTTAATCACAAAAGGAGAGATAAGGGCTAGCCAAGTAGCTCAGCAGATTAAAATGCCTGCAAGCAGGTTCAGGGGCTGGGGTTTGACTACTGGGCCTGCCCCCAGGGCATGCTATGACAGCAATTGATATGAGGCATGCAGGGGTGTGTGCTTATAATCCCAGCTCTTGGGAGGCTATAAACAGGTGGATTACAGTGAGTCTGATCTAGTAGTGAGATCCTGAACACCCTGTAGACCTTTCCCTAAAATACAAAAAAAAAAAAAAAAAAAAAAAAAAAAAAAAAAAAAAAAAAAAAAAAAAAAAAAAAAAAAAAAAAAAAAAAAAAAAAAAAAAAAAAAAAAAGGAAAGATAAAACCCAAATTCATGTAATAAAGAATGTAAAGGGCAAAATCACTACAGACCCTAGAGAAATTTGTAAGATCATCAGTACCTACTTCCAAAATCTTCACACACACAGGATGGAAAACAGAGGAAATGAACAGTTTTCCATATACACATGAAATGCCAAAGTTGAGTCAAGAAGACATACAGACTCTGAATAACCCAATAAAGAGTTATAAAATTAAAAATGTAACAAATTGAAAAACAATCTACCAGCAAAAAAAAAGCTGAGATCCTGATGGATTCACAGCAGAATTCTACCAGAAATTTAGAGATTTAATGCCAACTCTTCTCAGATTCTTCAGTGAAATTGAAAGGAAAGTAATTCTCCCAAATTCATTCCTGGAGGCAGGCATTGCTCTGATTTGAAAACCAGAGAAAGATTCACTAAAAAAGAGCACTACTGGTCAATATCTCTAATGACCATAGATGCAAAAATACTCAGTAAAATACTAGCAAACAGAATGCCACAAATCATCAGGAAGATTATATATGCATTACAACCAATTGGGATTCATTCCAAGAATGCAGAGATACTTCAACATATGCAAATCTATAAATGTAATACACCACATCAATAAAACCAAGAACAAAAACCACGTGATCATCTCAATAGATGCCAAAAAAGCTTTGACAAAGTCCAACACTCATTTATGATAAAAATCATCCAGAGAATTGGAATAGATGGTCAATATCTCAACCTGACAAAAGCCATCTATGTGAAACCAACAGCCAACATTATACGAAGTAGGCAAAAACTGAAGGCTTTCATTTTAAAAGCAATAACAAGACAAGGATGTCCACTGTCTCCACCCCTATTCAATACAGTTATGGAAACATTACCCAAAGCAATTAGACAAGATAGAGAAATAAAAGAAATAAGAATTGGAAAAGAAGAAGTGAAATTGTCATTTGCAGATGACATGATACTCTACATAGAGGACCCCAAAAATTCCACCAAGAGTCTTCTAAATTTAATCACCAAATTCAGCAAGATAGCAGGATACAAAGTCAACTCCCAAGAATCAGTAGCATTTTTGTACATAAACAATGAACACATTGAAAGAGAAATTAAGGAAACCACATCTTTCATGATAACATCCAAAAATCTGAAATACTTAGGAATCAATCTCACAGTGAAAATTATGGTACTCTGAGAAAGAAAAAAAGATTGAAGAGGATTTGAGAAAATGGAAAAATATTTCATGCTCCTAAGTAGGTAAAAAGGGCCATACTCCCAAAATTGTTATATAGATTTAATGAAATCCGTATTAAAATATCATTAGTATACCCCATAGGGCTAGAAGAAACTTTCCTCAAATTCATTTGGAACCAGCAGAGACCCATAATATCAAAAGCAATCCTGGGAAACAAAGGAAAGGCAGGTATCACAAACCCCTGGCCTGAAATCATTCTATAAAGCTACTGTGAAAAGATCAACATGGTACTGGCATAGAGACAGATCTGAAAATTAATAGAACAGAGTAGGAGATGCAGACACAACTGCACACAAACTCAGCCATCTTATCTTTCATAAAGGTGCCAAGCATATTCATTGAAAGAAAGGTAGCCTCTTTAATAAATGGTGCTGGAAAAACTCTCTTTCTACATGCTGAATACTAAAACTAGATCCAATGCCAATCGCCATTCACAAAGCTACATGATCCAATCAAAACTGATCAAAGATTTAAATATTAAAATAGAAACACTAAATATTCTAGAGGAAAATGTAGGTAGCTATATTAAAGACATAGGGGTAGGTAGAAATTTCATGAACAAAAACCAAACTGTACAGGAAATACTTGAAAAAATTAACAACTTGGATCTCATCTTTTTGAAGTTTCTACACTTCTCCAACAAAGTAAAAAGAAAACCCACAAACTGGGAAAAAATTATAGCCAACTGTCCCTCCAACAAAGGCCTTCTATTTAGAACATATAATGAGTTAAAAAAAAAAAAAGATTAGACCCCCCCAAATTCAAAGATCCAATAAAGTAGGCATCTCAGGAGAATACATACCTCTCAGAGGAAGAAATATAGATTGCCAGTAAACATTTTAAAAAATGGCCTTTAAAGAAATAAAAATTAAAATGACACTGAGATTCCATCTTATCCCAGAAAGAATGGCTAACATCAAGAAGTCAACCAATAACAAATGCTAAAGAGGCTTTGAAGAGAAAGGAACCATTCTGCACTGTGGGTGAGAGTGCAGGCTGGTACAATGACTGTAGCAATCAGTACGCAGATTGGAGATCCTATTCAAGCCTGCCATTCCCCTCCTGGGTATTTTTGAGAAGAACTGAAGACCTCATACCACAGTGATACATGCACGCCCATGTTTACAGCAACACAATTCATCATAGTTAAATCCTGGAAGCAACCCAGATACCCATCAACTGAGAAATGAATAAAGATGATGCAGTACTTTTGCACAATGGAGTACTATTCAGCTATCAAAAAAGATAAATGTGCGTCCTTTTCAGTTAATAGATGCAACTACAGAACATACTTTTAAGTGAAATAAATCAGACCCACATATGCAAACATTGTGTCTCCTTAGTATGAGAGCCTGAAAGAGAAAAATGGCATCTGAAGGACACAATAGATACTGAGAAAAGGGAAGGAACTTATTTAAAAGGAAAGAGTTACTGAGGAAGACAGCAGAGGGAGTGGGGAAAAGAGACTCATCTGTGTATGCAAGCTGGATGGTTTGGACAACTGTACTGCATATTTCTGCTGGTCTATGGAAAGAAGCAGTTGATGTTTTAATTTGTTTCATCTTTTTTCAATTTCTTGCACTTTTTCACTTTTAAATTTCTTATACATTTCTTTCATTTATTCTCTCTTTAAATTTTACATGCATATGTCTGATAATACACAGAACTGGTTGAAAGATAATACTATGCATTACAACAAATACTGTTCAATTCATATTACTTTGTTGAGCTAAATTCTGTATCACTTGTAAAGTTTTCTGTTTCAATTCTAATTTGTACTCTCTTTAAAAAGTAAAAAATTTAAAAAGAACAATGAAAATGCAGTTTTAAAACATTAAAATTAGAGCTAATATCACCAAACACCAAGGCAAGAGGGAATATCACACACATATATCATATACTATATGTAACATGAATAAAGATTGAAATATAAACTTGAGGTCTTACAAGCACCGTTGGCTGCTTTAAGTTGTAAGTTTTGAAGCCAGAAATGAAACATGGTGATCATGATCCAGTCTCAATCAGAAGCCACTAGAAATTTTAAATCTTTGAATATTTCTTGTGTACCCCTTTCCACTTTGAGAATTCTAATTATAAGTTTCTTGATTTTTGACACAAAGTGAACTATTATTACTGAGCTGTAAATTCTTTCTTCATTTTTATTTTGGACAATTTTTTTATATTCATCTAAGTTTGTAAATAATTTATTTATAATGGGCAGTCTGTAATTAATCTCATGCTATGTATTCCTTTCAGAAATACTTCTCTAAAATTCACTGCCTACATCTTATATCTTTAACATTTCAATATTTGTCTATAATTTTTAATATGATATATAATTGCTGATTTTCAATAAAGTTAATGAAGAAAAGAAGAAGCCACAGAAGTCAGAAGCCAACTCGGTTTGGACAGGAATCACTCACAATAAAACTTTAGAAAACTTTGACAATGTTTATGCAAGAAAAAAAAAGAGTTCAATAAGACAAATGATCAAAGATAATGGGTCTTAGAGATGGAAAATGAGGAGGGTATGAAAGAATGAAATGTGGGGAAATAGAGAAAAATCTAAAGTAAATATAGAGGTCTAATCTTTTTTGTAGTTTTGTTTTGCTTGATTTCAGTCAACCACAGCCTGAAAGTATTTAAATGGGAAATTCTAGAAATAAACATCGTAAGTTTTAAAGTGTGTCCTATTCAGAGTAATGTGATAAATCTCGCCCAATATTGCTCCATCCTCTCCAAGATGTGAATTATCCTTTTATCTAATGTATCCATAGTAGACACCCTGTCCACCTCGTAGTCACTTCTACTGGTTTAGTAATAGCACTTAATGATGGTCCTAAATTTCAAGACAAAAGATAATGACAATTTTATTATAATACATTAAAAATTGTTCTTAGTGTTTACATTGTTGATCACTTACTGTAGTTAATTTACAAATTAAACTTCAGCACAGGTATGCATGTATGGGGAAAAACAAAGTTAAGGTTAGATGCTATCCACAGTTTCAGATGTCCACTGAGGATTCTGAAATGTATACCAGCAGATAAGAGGTGCTACCATATGTGAATTTTGAAGAGAAATTCCCTTTTTTTTTTTTTTTTTTTTTTTTTTTGTGGAACCAGGGATTGAACTCAGGCAAGTGCTTAGTCTACTCAGCTGTCTCCCTGGCATTGAAGAGAAATTGCTAAGACCAAAAATAAGCATTCCATTACATCACTAGCAGTAGCCTAGAGCCTTTCTATCATATTTTTTTTTAATCTTAAGGGCTTACCTTCTTATAATCATTTGTTCCTGGCCAAACCACTAACTCAACTTTCACTTTGTTTATTTCATTCCAGGTCAACCTGAATAGGAAGCCTCAACGTCAAGCACCATCACTAGTTTTCTTAAAAAAACACTTGACCTTGCAAGTTTCTGAATTGATTGAAATCTCCTCACGACCCCTCTTATTTATCAGAGTGATTAGTAAAATGAATGAAGAAATAAGAATCCACACCATACCATGTCTGTCATTTTACTGACTTCCGCTGATCTTCCAATCTTAAGGAAGATTGGAAGGAAAGCAATGAAGTGCATTTTCCTGTCTCACTCTGAATTACAATCCAGGGCCAGGGAGACCTTCACCCTAGTAACACTAAAGCTTCTGCAGCTGGAGAGGAAGTTGGAAAAGCTCACTTTCTATCCATACCTGCCAGTGCTTTTTATGCATACAAAGTAGAATGGTATAAATAATGTCTTCACTTCACGAATATGAAACTTCATAGGGATTTTATGTAATCATTAAATTCTTAGTTTCAAAGTCTAAGAATATAAAATTCTTATGGTACGGTGAGACATAAATCTATACACAATACAGTGGTGATGCAAGCCTGTACTCCCAGCACTTGAGAGGCTGAGGCAGGAGGATTATTGTCAGTTTCAGACCAACCTGGGCTACAAAGTGAGCTCAAGCCCAACCTGAACTACACAGCGAGATCTTGTCTCAAAAAGACTAAAGAATTTATTTTAAATCTGTACTGCAGAATTAAAGTGTTCTGAAAATATGAGCATATGGGTAATTATTACTTTATTTTTATAGTTTTATGTACATATTTTTCCATGAAGACAAATTTTTCTTTTTTACCTCAGAAAGAAAAATGTGACTGTTATTTTGAAAGATATCTTAAGGTCATGCTGGGTAACAATGCTTTTACAATAAAGTGATATCTGGTGAGTTTGAAAGGAACTGAGTGAGAGCATAAGAAGTCTTCCTTTAAATGTGAAATGCATACATATTTCTTGTTAAAATCCAAAGAATTTGATGTTTTTCAACATCAAGTAGGAAATTTATATCTCCTTGACATCCTCAATCCTTCTCAGAATTTAAGTATGTATAAATGATACATCAGGTTAAAGGAAAAATGAAAAGAAAAATTATAAAATTAATACATTAACTACAGATTCTGTTGCATTTTTTTAAAAGTTGTTCTTTTCATACACAATATCATTATGAAGGATTTAATCAAATCAGCTGTGAGACTTAGTTGTTACCCTCTAAAATTAAGTGAAATGGTGAAATTTTACCTTAGGCTCACCCTCTTGATAAGTTACTTTCTAAATGTTTGCTCTAAATGGATGGTCTCACACTTATACTTATTAATCCCTTTAAATAACTGTCACAAGGACTGATAATGCAGTGCACAACCACAGCTTCTCTTTCTATTCCTGAACTAGAGATCTTCCATATTCTGATGCCAAATCCATTGCTGATGGGGAAGTGAGTAGCTGGGGATTCTAAATGTTTAAAACAAACATACTAGGGACAAAGTGTTGCCAATACTATAAGTATATTCATTTGTATACGAAAAAAAAATACATACATGAGTGTAATATATGCTAGGCACTCAGTTCAGCTCTCACAATAACAAAATGAATAAGAAAGAATCCCTGCTCTGAGTACTTCATATACTATTCCTTTCAAGACACTGACATGAAACCAAGCTACCAAGTTCCCTGCTTGCCTTGAGGCTTAACTGCACAATTCATGCTTACTTTCCGTCTTTGAAAGAGTGTTGGCCTTATTTAGAAGACATTATGTCTGACTGATTAATTTCTTCTTTCTTTCCTTCCTCTTCTTTTACTTTTATTTTCATTTGGGAGAGGGATTTTCTTTTTCTATACCAATTCTGTACCAATTAATATCCACTCTCTTGTATGGATATTGAGCATACGATGTTTCTAACCCAATCAGAGATATATGGTACGTGTCAAATGCACACCTCACTTCGAAAATTTAGTAATGAAACAGAATGCAAAACATCTCAAAAATTTTTATATTGGTTACATGTTGAAATATGCCATTTTAGACATAGTGAGGCTTAAATAAATGTTATTAAAATTAATTTCACTAGCAAGTAAATAATTATTAAAACAAATAAAACTTATTTCAATGAAATTACTAAACAGTTTAAAGTTTTATATCTCTGAATGTATTATCAAGTTTATGCACTACTTAAATTCATTCTGCTTGTGACTACAGGAGAAAAACAGAGAAACCTGCTAGTTGTCAAAGCATATTTATGCAAAGTATGATGATATATGCTTTACTCTTAGGAGTTGGTTGTAAGGGTCAGCCTATGTGTGCAAAATTGCACAGGTCAGCAGAAAGAGATTTATGTATCTGTCACTACTAGTTTTATTTAACTTATGATGATTAAAGCATGCAATACAAATCAGCAACTCACCTGTATGTTTTAAGTTTGACTGCAGGGTGAGAAATAACTTGTTCTTTTCTACCTTGGAAACTTCATTCCTATTATTAAAAACAAGTGTTTCACATGTAAAATTCATCAATATATCCATTCTTAAAAGTTTTGTGATTTACACTTCTTAATAAGATTGTTTGAGGGCATGGGAGATACTGAGAAGCATACGCACCTACTTGGCAAGTGCAAGGTTCTGCCTTTGATCCCTGGCCATCCATACTGCCTATGTCGGGGCCAGGGAGATGGCTCAGTGGAGTAAGGGCTTCCCTGGCAAGTACAAGGGCCTGAGTTCAATCCCCATTTCCAAAAAAAAAACAAAAACAAAAAACCAGAGAGGCTTGCCTGAGCATATGACATACAGCCTATGTTGCCATGGCCACCCTGGAGCCTGGCTTGGTGGTACATACCTGCAATTTCAACACCTGGGAGGTTGAGACAGTGGGATTGCTGTGAGTTTGAGACCAGCTTAAGGGCTACAAAAGTGAGCATAAGGCCAACCCAAATTGCAGAGCAAGACCCTGTCTCAAAAAAAAATTGTTTGATATTTAAAATACAAATTATACATGTCCTTAAACCAGATAAGAGCCTCTTACTTCATACACAATCGTTCTGGGTATTTTTATGCAAAAACTTCATAAATCATGAAAGTATTAAGAATAGCGCAGTACTTCTATTTTCTCCTTGAGA
The DNA here is from genome assembly GCA_004027165.1 of Ctenomys sociabilis. NCBI lineage: Eukaryota > Metazoa > Chordata > Mammalia > Rodentia > Ctenomyidae > Ctenomys > Ctenomys sociabilis. Next base: position 2,953 of record PVKA01045549.1, on the reverse strand, counting down.
GTAGAATAAAGAGGACTAGAGATGTAGCTCACAGGTAAAGCACTTGTCCCCATGGGTTCAGTGCTCTAGCAATGCACACACACACACACACACACACACACACACACACACACACACAGACTACATTAAATCCCCTTGAAATTTGCTGTGATTCAGAGTTAGTATATGGCACTTGGCAGCAGCATTTATTGTTTTGCTTATTTTTTATTACACGTGCAAATTCACTATGAATGAACTTCCACAACTTCTTGGGATAGTGGCAAGAATGATGGGATAAGATTGTTTGAAGTGTAGGACTGTTTTGAGGGAGATGAATGGCAATGTGTCTTCTTTATAAGAAATTATTTTTTCTATTTTTAACACAACATCTTTAAGTGTTAAAACAAGAATTAGAAGACAAAAAGAGGATATAGAATTTTGAATAATAAAAACAACTAAATTAGCAAGATTGTTATGCCAAGTTTGATCACAATATACCGCGAAATGTTTTTTTCTTCTATTGAGAAGCAAATAAGAATAAGACAGTTTCAAAACCGGTTAATAGGACAGTTTCAATAATTAATACATTGCATATTGTTATCTTCATAGTGGTTATTCATTGTACAAAATGCAGACATCATATCCTGTCCACAAACACTATTAGTACAAATCTTTCTTCTCATTGAATTAAGAGAAAGTAGCTGTATATCTATCCTAACTATTCTGTATATATAGATACAAAATGGTCCTTCACTTATATCCCCTTTTTGTTTAGTTGTTTAGTTTTGTCACAAATGGGTATTCCATTGCCATTTAAATATTGTAAGTGCATGAATTCAGTAAAATAATCCAACATATTCCAGTAGTCCATAATAGTAGTGGGTTATTCATAGGACTGCCAAAGTCAGAAGTTGTTGATTTAAGTCCTTTATAGCTCAGCATATTAATATGGCTTTACTTTTCATACTTCATTATTATACTTTCTTCTGGATGGTTAAGACCAAGATAAAGCAAGACCTATATAACAAGCAATGTAACTTTTGTATCTGACAAGGTTAGTCAAATCCCCTCAGGATTTATCCTGAAACCCTGTACCACAGTTTGTAGAACCTTTGTCAGTGTCAACCATGTGGATGAGTCACAGCCATTGCTTGATCAATTTGCTCTCTGTGAAAGCCTGAGAGAATCTTTTCTTTCCATGAAGCTGCCTTAGGCACACTCTATATTGTTGGTCACTTTCTTCTGCGGCCCCATAATCTCCTTGACATTTGGAACATCACTGATTTACAGGATGTTACAGTGCAAGTTCTCTTGTGTCTTGAGTCCTCACTGACATTGAAAGGCGAGGGCCAAAATGTTGGCCATCCTTGCAGCTCTTCCTTTTCTCTAACTTTTGGTCTGAAAACTTAAGTTGTTAACCCTCCAGAAGAGAAGCTTATTGTTATAACCCTATAACATAGGCAGTTGAGCTTAACCTCACTATCTGTCTGAATATCAAACATCTTAGACATAGCATGGAGCAGTTATTTTCCATCAAGTATTGATATGTTGAACCTTAAATCCCTGCAGAATGTGAAGAAAAGTAAATAAAAATATTTATTATTTTTATTTTATTGAAGCACAAATATCAATCAGACAGTTTTAAGACACCTTAACAAGACAGATTCGATAAATTAATACATTGCAAACTGTTTTCATACTGTTTTGGTATTGTACAAGGTGCATACATTATATTATACTTACAGACATTATTATAGCAGATGTCTCTTATCAGTAAATTAAGAGTGTAGCTGTTTACTTATCTTATTTTTTATACATGAATTATATCAAAAATTCAATAATTATTTTCCTAGTGGATGGCCATAGTACTAGAAGCCGACATAATATCTTGTCCAACCACCATTAGTGCAAATCTTGCCTCTCATAGGATTACGTAGAAGCACAGTGTTATCTATCCCAACTGTACTGTCTCTACACACACATCATGATTTTTTCTTTCTATACCCCTTCCTTTGTCTACACCTGTCAAAGGCGGGTACTCCATTGTCATTCAACTAACTTAGGTGCTTGAACTTGACAACACAATCCAACACAGTCCAGCATTCCACAACAATAGTGAGTTATTCAAAGACATTGTCGACCATAGCCATTACAGCTCAGCTTAATATTATGGCCCCGCGATGCATACTTCATATTTATACTTTTCTGCTGGATGGTTAAGACCTAGATAGAGAAAGACTTACATACCAACACATGTACTTTATGTTTCTTATGTGATCAGTGAAGTCCCCTCAGGGTTTATCTTGTAGTCCTGTACCTTATTCTGTAGATCCTTTGTCTGTGTCATCCATGTGGATGAGTCACTGCCAATGCTTGACCAGTTTTCTCTCTGGTCAAGAGAGCCTGAGAGAACGTTTTCTCTCCATGTGACTCTCCCCAGGCACACTATAGAACTTAAGTCTCTTTCCTCTGTGGCTCCATAATCTCCTTGTTCAGAAAATGTGGAGCTCAACTGAGTTTCATGATGTTGCAGTACAGTTCTCCTATGTCCTGAATCTTCACTGACCTTGAAAGGCTAGAGCCAAAATTTTGGCTGGCCTTGTGGCTCTTCTATTTCTCCAACTCTGATTTGTGAACTTAGGTTGTTAACCATCCAGAAGAAAAGCTGATTAGTATCCTGCAGCATATACCATTCACTTTGCCTTATCTGACTCAATTGATTTCAGTTGTTGTTGTACATTTCCTTTTGTATTTCTGCTTTTTGCTTGTTATACGAGGGAGACTATATGATATTTACACATGTGTGTCTGGTTTATTTCACTTATGAGTATATGTTCAAGTGGCATCCACTTCAGTATAAATGCTTCAAACTTATCATTCTTAATAGCTGAGTAATACTCCATTATATAGAAATACCACATCTTTTTCAACCATTCCTCATGTGATGGACATCTTGGTTGTTTCCAAGATTTTG
>PVKA01045548.1:0-15481 GCA_004027165.1 Ctenomys sociabilis | reverse complement strand
TGGGGCTGGTTTCTAGAGTTGGTGATTAATTCATGATCCAATGCTGGGATTATGGGTACGAGTGCTATTCCAAGCCTGGGGCAGGTAGCCTGAATGCAGTGTAAGGAAGGGGGAGAAGCTTGCCCCGCCTTGCTGACAATGCTCCTGCCTTTTTTCTCTTTTCGTTTTGCTGGCCCCCATCCCCCATGGACTGTTGCCCTCTGCCATGTGCCACTCTGCCTTGGATGCGGCTAAGTATGGACTGAAAACTCCACAGACTGTGAGCTAAATAAACCTTTCCTTCCTTAATTTTGGGTGTTCGGTATTTTGTCCCAGCAGTAAGTGAAAAGTTACTAAGACACCAGAGAAGAAAATGACGTTTCTAAATGTATGCTTTTGTACAACACTTGTGAGTTTATACCCACTTGTGCAATGTGGGATTTGGACTCACATGTGAGGCAATTAACTGTTCATGAGTTATTTACTTGGGAAATCTGTCAAATTGCACTATGGCCTTAATTCTTAAGAGAGCGTTTGGCACAAGACACAAGACCATAGCATGGCAAGTTTTTTTTTTTTTAATTAGGGAAAATGAACAGATTAAATTAAAAAGATTAAAAGCTCTTTTTGATGTGTCACTTTATTGATATCATGCAGAAATAAAACTTATTTCAATTTAATTCAACACTTTTTTTTTGACAGTAAAATCTGCCCTGGCAGATGGCAGAGGGCAAAATATACCTGGAATCATGGTAGATACTAGAATATAGAGATCATTGACAAAACACATCCACCAAGTCTTTTTTTTTCTGAGATATCATCTTAAAGTGATTGTATATGCCTTACTTTGTATATCAGCACAGAGGAGGAGGAAAAAAAAGATATAGATGTATCATTCCTGGATTTTATTTTATTTTTTTTTTAGTAGCAGAGTTATATTTTATTTGGCATAATAATATAACATGCACATATGTGTATATGTAAATAATACATATATTTATTTATATATTTATTTTTATTTATTTTTTTTAGAACAAAACAGGTATATTTCTATTGGACTACCTGATACAGAAGATAGTATGGTATGATGGATGGATAGTATGAATGACAAATACAAATATATTTTATTTGAAAAAACAAAAAAGGCTAACACAGCTTTCATTTAGAAACATACTCCTGCATGACTGTATTACTAAGCAAAAAACAAAGCTGAAGCATAAACACCTCTTTTTTTTTTAACATGTATCTGGAAATAGGAAGACACTACTTGGTTTTTTAAAAAAACTGACCTCCCTTTAAGGCCTGGTCATAGAAGTGTAAGCAATGTAAATGAATCCACCATTATCGGTTGTCCTATCGTATCTCTGTCACCTGTGTGTTCTGGGATCACACGTTCACCTGCCAATATACCTGGGAAAGGACGCTGTATCACAGTTACTTTTGAGTTTTTGGCAGGCAGGACTACCAAATGGTAATTTGGAACAAGATTTACATCCTACTTAGAAAGCACTAGTATGCCCTTAAATAACAGGTTACAATAGAGAGATACTGCCTGGAAGATACTCTCTTCACTTTGGTTTTCGTTTTTGTGATTTATAGAGCTGTTTGATTCACTTGCTTAGTATAATCCTGCCACAAAGCACTAAAGGACAAGATACCCATGATTCCTTCAACACCGCATTTTTCAAGTTTCGCTACATCCACAGTATGTCAGCAGTTCTTAAACACACACAAACAAACAAAAATGTAAATGGGTAAAATTCTTCTAAAAATGCAGGTGTCAATACCTACAATATGGAAGGAGACAATGAGAGAACCCCCCCCCCCCAAAAAAAAAAGCAAACATGTTCTTGTGCAGGAAATGGTTCAAGTCTTTGGATTTAAAAACAAGTTCCCCTCAGAAAAGCTGGCTATTATGGAATTCTCAGAATATTTCTTTTGCTCCCATCCTAATGAACCTGAAAGACCCTAATGCAAAGCATTAACAATTATGGGATGCTGTAAATGATGATCAGAGCAGCCAAATGGAAAATGATAAATGCATCTTCCATTTAGCTGCAGCTTACAGCACAGCCTTTTTACCTGTTGGATCAATAAAAACCACTGAAGTAACACAGGTGCTCTGCACAGGGGTAAAAAGGTACTACTGAACATATTACCTAAATAGTAGCAGGACTTCATGGCTAGGAAAATTTTCTACACAGTAAAATGATTCCAAGATAAGATTTCTCTCTCTTCAACATAAAACAGAAAGAAAAAAAAATTTACATAGCCATAACAGAAAGTTACAAGGCAGAGAATGCAAGGTCAAGACTATGCTATAGGTTCCATGAGGCTAGAAAATCTGTTAAGTTTGAAAGCCCTAGCAAAATATCACTTTTCTTTATAAATCACTTATTTATTATATGACCACATGTTGAATCATTTTCTTTCCACATACTGAAGAATCCCACAGTCGGCCTTTAAGCATTCTGCATTTCTTTGCCAATCTTATAGCTCAGTATCTTGTTCCAGTCGATTTTGGTGCGGGTAACGGGGAGCTGCCGGCGTAAGGCCTTGAATGTGGTGTCTGACATTGTCTGATAGTTTTCACTAATCGCTGTCTGATACTCATTTTCTGCACTCTCTATGATTTTAATAAACTCCTTGGCAGTTTGGGCTTCATTCGACACACTTACTGAATCTTGCACATCTTTATGACTAACCAATTGAACATTGCCATCTTCGTAATAGTGAACCTGAATCTTGAGCACTCCAGCTACCTGGGCTGCAGGTGGTGTGTTGGTGAACTTCCACTCTGACCTCCAGCGACCATTCCAAAAATGTTTAGGCTGGAACTGGTGGCTTTCAATACATGCAATAATAGCCTGTTGCCCACCTATAATTTTAGCATATACAGTACAGAAGCCGTTGGAATAATGATCTTTCACATAGGCTCTTAAAGCACTGTCACAGGATGCTCTCCAAGACTTCAAACTTCCATCTATTTCCTCTGGATGGGGGTCACTTGCTTCTTTCCGTAAGTGATCAAATTTAAAGGAAATTTTGTTTCTCGGATCTAAAAATCTGCTATTACCTGGATCACCATGCTCTGTAATTAAAACCTGATCTTCGTATCCTTCTATCTTCACAGGTGTGAACTGATCCATGTTATACTGGGCAAATGCATGAGCTGCCCCTTCCCTGAGGAGATTGTCATTGTTAAGTAGTAGCCGGACATCATTGAATAAATACTTCATTAAACTCCCCTGGGGTTGCATGAGTGATGAATTTAGCAGCTATGCGTACCTTCTCCTCATCCGACACCCGATCCTCAAAGTCCTCCATCTTGGGCTGCTCTGACCCAGACCGACCATACATATATTTATATGTATATATTTACTTGGCACAATAATATAGGTTTAAAGAAAGAATAACATCTATGGATCAAGAGAGCCCCTTAATCTGAATTGGGTTTGTCATCAGTTACCTCTTGTTTTCATGTTTTGAGATGGTCTCACTATGCACTTTAGGCTGGCCTTGTGCTCACTTTTATAGCCCCCAGCCTGTCTCGAACTCCCAGTGGTAGTCCTGTCTCAGCCTCCTCAGTCCTAAGATTATGTCACCATGCTCAGTTCTTATCCTTGCTTTCATGATGGATCTCGGGCATGGCATGTCCAGGCATATGAGCCAAGATGACCTGCTGGGGGTTTCAGGACAGGCACAGCATGTGGGGCGGGGGATCAAACGCAGGTCCTTGTGCTTGCCAGGTAGGTGCTTATGCCTTTGAGCTATCTCCCCAGCCCTAGAGCTCCCTTTTAAAACAGATGGGGAGGCTCCGCCCATCCCAGAGCTTCTGAGTCCATAGCACAGGGTGTGTGGGGCCTGAGAATTTGCATTTCTAGTAAGTCCTCAGGTATGACCCTGTAGATTTCAGAACCACGCTTTGAGAGCCACTGCTCTTAGTGTGGTCACATGCAAAGCACTTTGCTTGAAGTCTGCTTCCCAGTGCTATGTAGAAAGAGGCACATTTTTGTAAATATCCTATCTGGACCGAAGAGAGGAAAATCTACAAAGTCAAAGAAAAGAGAAATGCAGAATGTACTTATAAAAGTGCTAACAGATGGGAGTGCTACGTGACCAAGGCTGATTGCTACGGGTCTTAAAGAGAGACCAAAGTGAGTATCTAGGTGTGCATGAAGGCATAATTTCTTAGTTTATAACCCTGTTTTACCTAATTTTTATCATATTGGGCTCACAAAAGATGGGGCCAAGCTGAAAATAGTTTTGATGAGGGCATGAATCTTGAGGCTTGCTGAGTAACCTCTCTTTTAGATGAAACTGAGCACTAGATCACTTATTTAAGGGCCTGCAGTTCAAACAACCTTGAAAAAATTATTTACCCATTACCGTGTGGTGCTCATGCAAATAAGAGGGCTTGGGCAAAGAGGGAACACTTAGCCTTTTTAAAAAAAATATTTATTTATTTTTTTATCAAAGAACAAGTAGCAATGAGACAGTTTTAAATCAAATTAGTAGGACAGATTAAACAATTTATACATTGCACATTGTTTTCGTAGTGGCTTTTTGTTGTACAAGGTGCATACGTGATACTCTATGTACATATACTATTAGAGCAGATGTGTCTGACCAATGAATTAAGAGAACGTAGCTGTATACCTATCTTTTTTTTAAAGCTGAATTATAGTACAATTTCAATAATTAATACTTTTTACATTGTCATCTTCCTAGTGGTTATCCATAGTGCAAGAAACAGACAGGATATCCTGTCCAAACACTATTAGTGCCTATACTTCTTCTCATAGAATTATGCAGAAGTACTGCATATTTATCCTAACTGTACTGTTTATACAAACACAGAATGGTCCTTTCTTTGTATTCCCTTTTTTTGTTTAGTCCTGTCAAAGATGCATATTCTATTGTCATTCAGTTATGATATGTGCTTGAATTCAGTGAACCAATCCAACACAGTCCAGCAGTCCACAATAATAGTGGGTTATCTGAAGAAGTTGCTGACTAGAGCCATTTACGACTCAGTTTATTATTATTGCCTTATTTTATATACCTCGGTTTTATATTTTTCTGCTGGATGGTTAAGACCAAGCTAAAGCAAAACAAAAAATGTAACTTTTGTATCTGATGAGGTCAGTCAGAAGTCCCCTCAGGGTTTATCCTATAACCCTGTACCTCACTCTGTAGATCCTTTGTCAATGTCAGCCATGCGGATGAGTCACAGCCATTGCTTGACCAGTACTTAGCCTTGATTAGAGGGGACATATTAGTTTCCTGAAATTTTCTCACCCATTTAAGCAGCTCTCAATCACAAGTCCTGACAGGATAGACAGTCATTGTAGGAAGGATTAACAGGGCTCAGCTAAACCCAAGCAGTGTCACACTTATCCTAGATCTCTAGAGCAATGTATGGTTTTTTGTATTTCTCCAAAATCCTGGCTGCTGGGGCCCTGTTCAGTGGCCTTTGCCTTTGCAATTCTCCAGGCAGACAATGCTTTGAGGCTTAGTGTTCAGAGCCTGGCAATTTTGTAACTGATTTAACCCCAGCACTGGTTAATTTATAGAAGAGGGGGCAAAACAAGACAAGAATGTGCTTCAACAAGGGACTCCTAGAGAAATAGAGTGACATTTTTCCCATAATTTTATTGAAGAACAAATAGCAATGAGGCAGTTTCAAATCAAATTAGTAGGACAGATTCAATAATTAATACATTGCATTTGTTTTCTTACTGTTTATTTGTTGTATAAGATGCAGAACATGATATTCTATTTACAAACACTATTAGAGCAGATCCCTCTATTCACTGAATTAAGAGAATGTAGCTGTATATCTGTCTTAAGTATCTCATTCTTGGATTTTAAAAAGATTAAGAAAAATATTTCCAAATGACACTTGTGGAGTTTCCTTAAAGGATAAGCGTAAGTCGTAAAGGAGATACTAAGAGCACATCTCACTTCTGTGCTGTCCTCTCTCAGTAGCAGGGTCCCCAGGGGTGCAGCCACCCTTTGGTCTCATGGTTCCCACTGTCTTTCCCAGGCTCCTCCCCACAGCCAGTCCCAGGTAGCACCCCTCAGTCGCAAGGGATTCTGGGCTGAGTGTTTTCTCTTTTTTCCTTCCTCTTCTTACCAAGGAGCCAGAATGAATCCTATAGCAACTCTAAAAGTAAAAAGAGGGAAATTTACCAAGTTCTAGGTTAGAAAAGAATTTAAAAAGGAGGATGGGGGAAGCAAAGAAGGAAACATAGAAACCCAGGCAGAGCAGTAACTAGATAGGGAAACGGCATTCCCTGAATTTGGTGAGGAATATCTATGACTGTAGACAGGAGCCTGTGGGCCCAAATACTTACAGTTGTCTTTCATCACTGTCAACTTAACACTGTGGTGTTAAAAATATATTGGAATAACCTGGGGCCAACCTAACCAGGAAGACACTTTTCAGTCTGATGATTGCTTTCTGGTTTAGTTTCTCCAGCCACCTGGGGGGCAGTACCAAAAAGTTTGGGGGACTGTTATGGTTTGTGTCTGGTTGTCCCTCCAAAGCCTCAGGTAAATTATAGGGCAAAAGAGGCTGGAGGAGCAAGGAGTGGCTTGAAGGGTGGGGCCAGAGGACCAGGGCGGGGCCTGAGGGGCCGCACCAGAGACGCATGAGCCTTTAAACTAGCTAGCCTGTGCTTTTCAGAGATATGGAGAGGGTCACCCTGGTCACAGGAGCGCCCCAGCCTCTCCTCCAGTGTCTTGAAACCTCCAGTAACTGTGAGCTAAAAAACCGTTTCCTTCCCTCATTTTGAGTGTTGGGTATTTGTCTCAGCAACAAGAGAAGAGTAACCACAACAGAGACAAAATCAACCAGGTCTTGGGGATTGTGTGTGCGCCTATGTGCATGAGTATGTGCTGTGTGTGAGGCCTTTCTTTTCTCTTACTATGACTGAATATAAAACCCACAAGAATTTGCTATGATCATTTTGGTGATAATTTCAAGACTCATTTACCAGTAGACCTGATCTCTTCACTGCTGTTTGGATATATAGGACACCCTGATAGGATCTCATTCATAACCCTCAGTGGTCAGGTCATGAAATAATCCCTCAAAGAAAATTTCTGATGGCAGATTATAGAATCCATTGGGAATTCTGGGTAAAATGAAGAGGTCTGAGTGCTGTGCCTAATTTTTCAGCACTTCATCCTGTGATTAGACAAAGAGATTTCATTGTTCATTGGGAACAAGTTTTTGACTTGGAGACTTAGAAATTCCGATGAAATGAAAAGAAGTGGGCATTCTTACATACTCCACACCACCTCTGCCATCTCTATCATAACCAGCCTTAGTCCTGTGGGAACCACATCCTGACTTACCCCTATCGGTGGATATCTGAGAATTGACATATGCTAAAGACTGTCATTCATGCAATATGCATGACTGATGACTACTAGTTCCTGTATAGGTTCCAGGGGTGGATGTGGGTAGGGATTAGAGGGTGAAGAAAGTGTGCTTCCTGCTCTCTCGTAGGAAGGAACAGCTGAGACCTTGAAAGGCTTTAGATTTACATGTGTTCTTAGCTCACAGAGTTGCACTTCCTTCATAGTAGGCACTTAAATTGAAAGAGGATCTGACTTTCAGTGTACATCTAGGTTTGATAACTTTCTTTAAATGTTACAGATACTCTCCAGAGTAAATATTACTTTTTAAAAGAGAATTCTAGAATTCTTAGAATTCTACAATTCTTGGAGATTGTCAGTTTAGAGTGATTCTGCCCCCATGGTTCTCTACAGGAAAGTTTACAAAGTGAATGGCTTTGTGGTTGATCAAGTCATAGATGAGTTCCTTAGGGATCAAAGTGAAATGCATATCTGAAGCATGAGTAGACCCCTTCTAGTGTAATTTACACTGCTAGGCAGTTTGCTCATAGTACTTTATAATTTGTTTATCTTTGAGTCTAGAATTTGTCCAGAACAAAAGCCTCTCTTCATAGCATGAACTCTAGACTACTTTGCAATAAATTATCAATCTTACTAAAGAAACCCAGCTGAGTGGGGATGTCTGTGAAACAACCCTCTGAGAGGTCTGCATGACCAATGGGTCTGTTAGGTACCTTGTGGCATCTTCTGAAGCTCCTGAAGATCACAGAGGCCAATATGCATGTAAGCAATCATTCACTTCCTCCTAATGCCAGCAGAGCAGGGCTCACATGTATTGCGTTCACTGCTGAGGCTGTAGCATCTGGTACGATATGTGGCCCAAAGCCAGCACCAAACAAACAAGACAGAATTCTGTAGATGAACTTATGCTTCTAGATTTAAGAGCTAGAGTAGTACTAGGCCAGGCAAAAACTCTTGCTATTTTCTCCATTAACTTGCAAGCCAGTTCACTTCCACATACTATTTTAAAAAGCCTGAAGGCAGGGATATAGCTCAGTGACATAAGCACCTGCCTGGTGAGTGCAAGGTCCCAAGTTCAATCTCCTGTACTGCAAAAAAAGCAAAAAGAAAAAGAAGGGGTATTTGTACAAAGAAACTAACAGGGGTACACACATATTTTATATATATATATATATATATATATATATATATATATATATATATATATATATATAATATGTATGTATACATATATACATGCATAATGCATATCTTTATATATATATATATATATATATATATATATATATATATACTCATATATATGAAATCATGAAAAGTAAATTGAGATATATGAAATAAACATGGCAATCTCTTATCTTTATTGTGTAGTGAGGAACAAGAATACCTGTTATTTCAAAGTTGACAGTAGCTTTCTTGTGTATAATATGACTCTATATTGGGATTCTCTTGAGGTTTACTAAATTTTAATTTCTAGGTTTCACCCCCAGAGATTCTGATAATTGGCGTGGGATGTGGCCTGGGTGTTGGGCTCTCTAGGTATTAGTCTGCTCAGGTTACCAGAGCAAAACACCTTGTGGTGGTTTGGAGAACAGAAATCAGTTTCTCACAGTTCTGGAGGCTGGAAGTCCAAGACAGAAGTGTTGACAGGGTCGGATTCTGGAAAGGTTTCTCTCCCTCTTTTTGGAGAAGGCTGCCTCCTCACCTGTCCTTGCTCTGTGTGAGCAGACACAGGGACATCTCTGGTGTCTTTCTCTTAAGGACATGGGTCACACTGGATTAGGGTTCTCATAAACTCATCTATCCTTAACAACTTCCTCAAATGCCTTATCTCCAAATACATTCAAGTTGTGGGTCAGGATTGCATCATGAAAATTTGGGGAAGGTGCAAGTCATTTTGTGATACCAGGCAATCCCAATATTTAAGTTTTTGGAGCACTGGTTTAGGAGTAGCTGGCATATTATTTTGAACAGGTTTTGTTATTTTGTGAAAATCATTCTAAATCTGAGGCCAGTTTATCCTTTGCCCCAAAAGATGTACTCTAGGGAAAGGGACCTTTCCTATAGTTTAAGAGGACAGGTATAGAGAGTGTTATGGCTTAGATCTAAAATGCCCCTCAATGTTTCATGTGTTTAGAGTGGGGCTTTCAGAAGGTGATTGGGTCATGGAGCCTCTGTAGTTCTCAGTGGATTAATCCATTGATAGATTCATAGCTGAATGTATTACTAGGTGGTGGACCTGGCCGGAATAGGTAGGTCCCTGGGACTGTGACCTGGAAGAGTATATTCTTTGGCTATTCTCTCTTCTCTTCCTTTTGGGCTACCTCAGGGGTAAGCAGCTCTCTCCCAGCATGCCCTTCCATCACATCAGTTTTGCCTTGACGCTAGTCAGCCACAGACTGAATCTTCTGAAAGTATGAGCCAAAATAGAATTTTTCCCATTTATATTGTGGTATCAGTTATTTTTATCTCATCAATGGGAAGTTGACCAACACAGAGAAGAACAACTGATTCTTTTAGGGAGAATGGGAAGGATCAAGATTTTGACCTCTATTTTTTTGAGATTCAGCCTTCCTGTGGATGGAGATGGTCCCATTGATAACCCACTTAATAGGAAAAGATCCCAAGGAGCCCAAGGAGAATCTTTCATGATAGAAAGGAGGTTTTGGTAATTTGGGTCCAACATGAGGCCATATTATAGCAGTACTTATAACAGGTGTAAAAGGTTGCTCCAGGGCTCTTTTATACAAAGTAATGTTGGGTTGGTTCAATGTATTTGGCTTGCAGTTAGGTGGCATATAGTGGTTAGCAGACCCCTCAGAGTGAGATTGATTGGGAGAGCATTTGTTCTCTAGTGGAGAGCTGGACATTGTGTGGCAAAACACAGGTATGTTTTTGTTCCTGTTAGTGTATGAACTCCTTCAGGGCAATAATGATGGACTCTGCTTGGCCCCATAGTCTACAACCTTCTTTGAAGATATTAAGAATGTTAATTATCAGCCTACTGCGCTCCTTCCAGCTGAGACCTAGCATGAGCTGGTAGTTTTCTTGTCTCCAAAATTATGTTCTTGGACATGTGAATGATAAGTCGATGAAACATGGAAAAGCCTTTGCATTCAAGTACCTTCTGGATATGGGAAGAGAAAGCTGAGAGGCATCTCCACTCAGTCCCCAGACCCTCTAAGCAATGGAAGCAGTGGCTTCTAGCACCACCATGGGAAGATGGAATCCCATCGAAGTCTCAACAACCCTTGAAGTCCTTCGCATGCCCTTAGTGAGTCTAAGCAAGCATCACTTCAGATGTGGTGAGAAACTGAAATGGAAACTATTACATCAAAACATTTCATTTGGTGGGGGAACTGTTTGGAAAAATCCTATTTTTTTTTTTTAAGGAACAAAGAGAAATTGATGAAAGGATTTGAGGTTATAATGACCAAAGTCTCCACTGTCTCTTTTCCTACCCCCACCCTTCTTCCAAAATGGAGAAAAGAAATCAAGCCAGAGAAATGTCTTGAATATTACAAGGCTGGCAGGCCAGACTTGTATCTAGGATAGCATGTAGCTGTAATACCTTTTAATTACAGCTGTATAATTATAAATAGGAAAGAAATTAAAAGATGAAGATGTGGTTTGTAATGAAATTACCATAAATACCATGGCAAACTTTAAAGTCGTCATGAAAATTCATAATACAAAAACATGAATTGGAGACTAAGTTCTCCTAAAACTAGAAATTAAAATTTTGTGGATTCGTGGTCTTCCTTGTTAGCTTGGCATTTCCTTCTCAGTACACAAAAGCAACATTAGTCATGCAGACATAAACAGACTTTGAAAGAGTCAGAGTCCTGGTTGCCAACTCTTGTGTTCTCCAAGCACTTGGGCAAAGCTGACAAGAAATGACTCGAGTTCTAAAGACAAATGGTGGAAACATCAAAAGAAATCTAGTCCAACTGCCTGGACATTTTTTTTATTGCTTTGTCTTTTGGAAACAGGCGTGTGTGTGTTTAGTGATCCATGCTTGTCTTTAAGTCTTTATTTAAGTGTCCGTATTATTACCCACTGAACTGACAAATTTTCATGATTGAGGACAGGGGTATAACTGTAAATGGCTATATTGGTGTTTGGGGTCTGCAACCTAAGCTAGGATATCCAAGTACTTAGGCAAGGTATACCGTCTTTTGGTGGCATTGTTTTTCTCATGAGCTGTCTCCTGTTTGCCGAATCAACTGTTAGTGAGGTTGACATCATCAGCAGTTAACTTCCTAAGCTGTTATGTAGGTTCTTGATACTAAGATATCTTGAAAATATGAAACATCAATCAGATGAGAGATCAAATCAATGAGTCTGGAGCCCTCTAATATAAACCTTTCTTGGACATTGTAAAACTTTTAACATGTGTCCCAATGCCAGTGAATTGTGTTCTTTTTATGTACATGAAAGAGACATTTTTTTCTGAATCAAGAACAATTATTGTTCTAATCTTTTATACCATTAACTTATAAGCAGCATAATCAATAAGAAGTATTTTTTATGCTGTGATGATTACTGAGGATGAAAGATAGGACAGAAAAGTTAATTTGAGGTTGACAAATAGAGAAAAAAAGAATGTGTCAGAGAAGGCATTGTATGGTAGATGCTTTGTTCGGGTAATGAAGATCTATGAGGAGTTTCACCAGAGAAGTGATGTGATGAAAGTGGTATTTTGGGATGCTTTGGAAATGGAAAAAAAAACAGAAGAGTGGCCATTACTTGCCCTATAGATCCTGGGAGAGCAGATTGTAAAAGATCAAATTAACACATTAAATATCCTCCAAGGGAAAAGAGGGGGAAAAATAGATGAAATGGGAAAAAGATACTGGCACTCATAAAAAGATCCAACTAGAAATTTTAGGTGTTAATAAGCCAGTAGGTGAACTGAACAACTTTAATAGAAGAGCTCACCAGATGGATTAAAGAGCAGCAAGTAGACCCAGGATGGACTAACTGATGAACTCAAAGATTTGAGGCATTTGGCTCCAATAAGTGATAATACAAAGTAGCTGGGTAAAGAGGAATATTAGGAGCTATGGAGTGCATAAATAGAAATCTCAGTATGATGAGAGTCTCAGAGTGAGAAAGAATAAATAGGAACAAAGTATTCTTTAAGAATTAAGAATAAAAATATGGATAAAAGTCAGATTGAAAGAACTTTTAGACTATCATGCAATAAAGATTTTAAAAGGTCAACCAATAGACACACTATATAGACATTTAAGAACTTGCAGGAGAAAGAAAATTTGAAGATTCCCAAGAGAAAGAAAATTACCTTGAAAGGAATAAGAATAAGTAGTTACCACACTTCTCAGTAACAACACTGGATGGTAGGATTTAGTGGAATTATATTTTCACAGTACACAAACAGGGCTCCTGGAGTTTTATACCCAGATAAATTATCTCTGAAATGTAAGGCTGAAATTGAACTCTTGTTAAATTCACAGGATCTGAGAATATGAAGAGGCACTGTAAAAACGATTTGAAATGCCATTGGAGGACAAAAGTTCATTCTGGGAGGATGTTAAGAGTATGAGAACTCTATCGGTGGGTGCCTAGTCAGAAAAGTAGAAATCATTTTAGGTCTCTCCATCTGAGATGGACTTGCTGCAGGTAATTACAGAGGTGTTTGGAGGAGCAAAGGAAATGGTACTCCTCACAGCTCAGCAAATTGCTACTGTGCCTGGCTTGAACCCATGAGCCCATCTGTGCTGTGGGCACCACTGTAGCTGCATAGCCAATGTGCTGGAACTCCAAGACCACCACAACCAGGGCCACTAGAGCCACCGGACTGACACTGAGCAGGAGCCACCCGCTGCTCTTGCAGCTGAGCTCTTATCAGAAGCAGAAATGCTGGCTTTTCCACCTGCTAATAGGTGCAGATGCCTCCTACTGGCAGAATCTAATTAAAAATTTGACATTAAGGATGTTGGAGATGCCCATTTCAGGCTTCTTGCTTATTTTTCTTCCAGAGAATCGGGAAAGGCAAGTGTGAAGATGAAAGCCAACAAATATCTGGTCCTACATTTAATGATGTGTAAATAAACCAGAAAGGTTAATTCTTATCTAAATAAGAGAAAAAAGAAAGAAGGCAAGAAAGACATATTTATTATAACTGAAAATAAAAAAGTAGACAACATTAATATGATAGAGAGGTAAGCATCTGCTATGACACCTGCCTGTTCTGGATACAGAGGCTGAAAGATGTGAGAATTTGATAGTTTTCTATCTCTTTGGACAGTGGAGAATGTGTAGCTAAAGCAATGGTGAAATTCTGTGTTACACACATCAGAATAGCAGATATAAAGTTAAATGATTTGAAGTTTTGGTTAAAAATTTTGGAGAAGCAGTACCTTGATGCATGTGAGAATTGGCACAGGTACAAACTGGCTGTGTTTAGTTCCTTTATAACCCTATAAGCACTAGATAATATACACTAGAGAAACTTTTGCAACATATCCATGAGTGGTGGCATTAAAAATGGTGCCCACTGCTGTGCTTTGTGTGGTAGTGGCTAAAAACTGAGGTGTCTATGGCCTGAGAATTTAATAGGCAAAATACGTCTGGTGTGTACTACAGAGTATAAACCAGGTACATAAAAGCATATGGGCAGGCAAAGAAGTATGTTAGGTAAAAATATAACATATACAATGAAAGTTTTAACATATACTGCTTATGAAAATTGACACATTTACACAAAAGTCTCTATGTGGCTTTTAAAAATAGAGTAGTGGAATAAATGGTCCCCTACAAGGCATGTTTACATCCTAAAATTTGTGATGTGATTTGGTGGGGTGGCTAAGGAGAGTTTTTTGTAGGTGTAATTCGATGAAGATCTCAAGATGAGATCATCCTGGATTATAAAAGTGGGATTAAACTCAATAACAATTATCTTTATAAGAGACACACACTAGAGACAGAGAAAAGAAGGAGGGAAAGTGAAGACAGAGGTGGAGGTGGGCACAGCTCATCCCCAAGCTAAGGAATACCTGGAGCCACAAGAAGCTGAGAGAGCAATGTATGTTATATATCCTGGCAGCAGAGTGGGCCCCTGCTGACACCTTGATCTCAGCCTTGGGCCCTCCAGAGCTACACCTATCCAAAACCATGTATTTTCACAAATTAGAAAGGATAGCTGTGGTAAGGAGATATGATAGTGGTGCAGACGACTGTAGGAATGGAAATTGGTAAGCTGAAATGCAAGATGAGGCCTGTGCAAACTGGAGAAACAGTGTTCTATAGCTGAAATGTGTAGCAAAATCTTTGTACTCGAGGTTTTAATAAAGGTACATTCCTGCTTCAATCTACCACTTTCTTCAAATTCTAGAAGAATTATATATTCTCCATCTTTGCTAGTTGGGGTCTTTTGAAGAATTATTTTATTATGGGTTGAATATTTTCTATAAAGTTAATTGTGTTTTGGTAGTTGTTTTGCAACATGATTGAGCTTTTTACTTTATATGAGATATATTCTCTACAACTGTATTAGCAAATAAATGTGCTGGAAATACATATCATATACCTTATATTACTTATGATTATGTATTTATTTTATTTTTTATTTATCCGCTTCTCACTTTCTTTTTTTTTTCTTTTATTCATTTATTTGTTTATTTATTTTATTCTATTGAAGTACAAATACCAATGAGGCCCTGAGACCGGCCAGAGACAGCGCGGCCGACTCCGCCATCCTGCTCCATCCCGCCCACGCCCGCCCAGCCCCAGAGACCAGCCTGAGACAGTGGCTGACTCCAGCGGCCTCCTGGATCCCGCGCCAAGCTCTCCCAGCGAGAGCGAATTTACAGGACTCACCAGGCTTCCTAGATCAGTGAGAGTGTGGTGAGTCTGAGGGAGAGCCTTTGGCTTCTTCCCACGCGCGCTACGCGAATCCCTGTCCCCAACCCCTCCAAGCCAGTGACTGGCCTGAAACCTCAGGACCCACTCACCAACACCTCCCCGGATCCCCTGACCTAAAGCCCACTGATTGAGTGGGAATTTCCCCGATTCTCTGGGCATCAAAGGTCAGTGAGTGTAGAACCTCAGGCCCGTCGTGCCTGAGATACATTTCCCAGGGATTAAGCTG
>PVKA01045547.1:0-15492 GCA_004027165.1 Ctenomys sociabilis | reverse complement strand
GAGGCTGACAACAGGACAGTCACTCCGAGTCTGATCTACTTAGTGAGACCTTCTAGACTCTATCGATTCTGTACTAAGCACATTAAAGAAAGGAAGAAAAATTTGAACTTCTATCATTATGATTGTAATAAGGAGCAGAAGGAGATCAGTTATAAAAAGTTAAATTTACAAAATGGGGGAGTGGCAGGAAAAAATAATATGGCTAAAAATGTCATGGTCATGACCTTTTGGAATATGGAAAATGAAGTAATATCTGTACTTAGAGCCTCAACTACCTCTTTTAATATATGTTTCTATACATATATATTTTTCTTATGGGTATTTCAGCTAGAAACTGTCAATTTGATACATGGCATGATCAACATGTTAATACAAACTTTATCATTTCTTTTTGCAATTGACTAGTGCTTTAAAATAATTCTTTTCTTTCATTTATGTATTTGGTGCAGGGTCTCCCTATGCAGCTTGGACTCATAGTGATCCTCCTGCTTTCAGCCTCCCCAGTGCTGGGGTTACAAATGTTCACCACCACACCCAGACTCGGTCACAGGCTCAGCATGCCCCAGGTCCGCGCGTTGAATAAAGAATTGTTTGCAACTACATATTCACACATTTAAAATTCATTTAAAATGTCAGTTGTTGGGATATGAAGAGCCTAAGGCATCCAGAATAAATTATATTAAATTTTCATACCAACAAGGCCTTGTTACTTCCTGAGATGTTGAGGGAATTCTACTTTTGAATGCACCGTTTTTTACAGCCCTGGTGTATAACGACACATTTTCTCGCCCTGTAACTGATCTAGGTTTCGCATTGGGAAGCACAACTGCCTTTAACAAAATAAGCACATAGGAGATGGAGACTGTCTCATTGTCCAAAGGGTCCACCTGGTTTTGGAATACAAAGACCTCAAATATCAAACATTTGTCACTTAATAGAGCTTATTATCAGTGATGCTATAGTTTGCATGAAGGTAATGCCTGGCTCAAATGTATCTTTTCTCAAGTTTGCAAATCTTTTCCTTGCACTATTCTCTTTCCTAAAAAGGTGTGTTTAGTATAGGCTCTACAGGGTCTCACTACACAGATCGGATTAGTAGTGGTCCTCCTGTTTTCAACCTCCCAAGTGCCAGGATTACAGGCATGCACCATCTTACCCAGACTCAATCAACTTCTCAGCAGGCCCCTAGGCAAAACAGCACAGCATGCCAGGGACAGAACCCCATCTCTGCACTCTGCCTAAGCAGGAGCTTCAGTCCGCTGAGCTAATTGGTTGGCCAGTATTTTTAATAAGACCTAGATTTTGCAAAATTTGTGCTGAAATAACATTCTCAGGAATCTGGCAACTAGTCTAATGTGTGTTTCTTTCTCACTGAGATTCCCTCCTCAGGAAAATCTTATGATGCTAATTATGACTGATGAAGAGGTGGATTGATACACTCTATGAGGTGCTTAAAGAGCAGTAACCATCCTACAAATATCAGTTCCTTTTTAATCGCAAATAATTTTGTTATTATCTTGATAAAATGGTAGATTCTGAAGCCACAGTTGAATACTCAGTCTGTGTTCCTGCTGGGAAATTTTGATGAAGTCCCCAAGACTTTGCCATCTTAGATTTCAAGTCTGTAAATCTGCGATTATAATAGGCCACTTTTAGGATTGTTATGAGTACAACTGAAATTAATAAAAGGAAAGAACTGAACAGTGAATCTCCACTTCTATATGACAAATACTGCTACTCTCACAGAAGATGCCTAAATCTGTACATAGTACCAAATTCTGCATATGAAGATTATCAGTACATAAATATATGCCACAAAGTTAATGTACAAGATAGCAAGAAATGCACAGCAACCCATACTGAAATAAGAGAAATGCAAAAACATACCATATGCAAAAAATTAAAATAGACTAATTATTGATATCTAGAGCACTCACACTTAAGGATTTTGGTCTGTAGTTCAGTGTGCCTACCCAAATCTTTGAAAAAATGAAACTACAAGAAAGGCAAGATCACTATGTATGTAAGATACCTTAACCTCTACATAATTTTGAGTAGTCATCATTATTTATCCCTTTTAATTTATTATATTTTCTGAAATATGAAAATGTTCTAATAATAATATGAGACAATAATAAATGTCTCTAATAATAATATGAGAGAATATTTTCATACTTTAGGAGAAGAATTTCCTTCTAGTCCTAATGAAAAATTATCAGGACATGTAGTTCAGAACGACTGTAAAACAACTGCCTTGGTTGAGGAAGAGCCATTGTTCATTAAGTTCAGGGGTTCTGGGCTCAGCTGCATCTTTTCATAAATGCCAAAGTTGAGTCACAGAGTTCCTGAGACTTGTATCAGAGAATCTTGGAACTATTGGCTATGTTCCTTGACCTCATGCCCACTTACAGTGCAAGTCCTGGAACAAGTGCCGATAGGTGTGTTCATTATTTCCATTCCCATACCCTGCTAGGGAAGGGAAAATCTGCTAATAGCTAAATTTGGTTCTGGGTCATGTTCCAGATGTCATGGAATTGCGTTTTAAACTTAGATTTCCTAGTTTCCACTGAAATCACTTCTCTGGTACCTGTGGCCATGGGAGTCAATGATAAGCTTAGAGGCATAAATACCTGTGCATGCAAAGGTCTCATCGTATTCCCCCACGTTGATCCAGTGAGGAACCATGAAGACTTTGCTTCTCCTTGTCTTCCTGGGCACTGCTGGTGAGTTTGTTTAGTGAATTAATCTGCGAGTTAGTATCCTGTATGTAACTGTCTGCTTCGTTCTGAGGAAAGTCCTATGAATGTGGAATAGTAGCTCTGTTTTCATGGAGGTTATAATGTTGAAAATGGTATATGTAGGAATGAACTTAAAGGATAATTAAATCTCCCTTGGAAGGGGAAAATTGTATTGGTCAAGAGTGGTTCAGTGTACAGGGCATAAGAGTTGAGTGTTTCTTCAATTTAAAGGTAAATTTCATGATAGGGGATAAAGCCAAAGAAGGTTCCCAAATGAAGTGATTATTTTGAAATCTGCAAGAATTTAGCATTAGTAATTAAAATTAAACTCTTCCCCTTCAAAGATGAGGCATGTGCAAGCATAAGGTTGAACAATAAAAATCTTGCTACCTACGGAGTCTTCCCAAGGTGGAATAATTTATGTTTTATAAAAAACGATCAGGCTTACGATCAGATCAGGGGCTATATAACATGACAACACTGCTAAGGAAATGTCTCTTTTATGAGATAAAATGTCATCTAGTGATGAAAATATAATTAAAGAAATGACAACACCATTTCTGATCCAAATACATGTTATGCTATGAAACTCTAGTACTAAATTTCCCCAAATGGAGCACATTCAAATTTTATCTAGACATGCCTGAAAACTTATTTCCTAAATATATTTTTAAAAAATAAATAAGCATCATTCATAAAAAATTCTTCCATGCTTTGGAAACTGAATGAAATCTTCATAGATACATGGGACTTATTGTGCAATGAAAACTGAAATGATAATATTAGAGGAAAAAAACTGGGGTAATGGGGGAAAGACTGGGTAGAGGGAACATAGAAGGTTCTATAAAATGATCACATGAACATTTTATGCCAGAAAAAAATGAGGAAATGAAGATAGCCAAAGTAAACCCAGGAGGTCCTTCTGGGACAGATTTTTTAGGTTTCATTTATTTATTTATATTTCATTTTATTTTATTTTAAGTCATTGGGGGGAGGGGTCTACAGGATGTTCAGGGTCTCACTACTAGATCAGACTCATAGCGATCCACCTGTTTACAGCCTCCCAAGAGCTGGGCTTACAGGTGCATGCCACCACGCCCAGTCTCAGTAGCTGTCTCAGTATGCCCAGGGGCAGGGCTGGCATGGCAGGCCCAGGGAGCAAACCCCAGCCCCTGTGTCTGCTTGTACATGCTTTAATTGGCTGAGCTATTTAGCAGGCCTATTTATTTTATTTTTTAAAGAATAAAAAATGATAATAGAAATAAATAGCATTAGAAATGATACAAAATTTCACTAAACCGAGTAATAGGAATTCAACAATGGTTGATGTATTGCATGGGTCCACTAGGTTTCTTGTAAATGTTTCTTTATGTCATGGAGAGAGCTATGCCAAAGAAAACCTTCTCATTCAAATGTTACACAAAAACCAGAAAGATTACAAGAAAATTTTCTATTTCCATACCTGTTAAGCTGGATTTGGGGGGGGAATATTATTTATTCCTTTATCATCTGATGTTGGTGGTTACAAAAGTATTGTCTATGACATCTCTGACTATTGGAAGTTTGTGCAAGAGTTTGTTAGTGTTTGTGTGTGTGTGGTGCGTGTGAGTGCGTGCGTGCTTGTAGGCATACCTTGTTGTGCCAAATGGCACAGAGGTAAATACAAAACATTCAACAAATTTAAAGCATAAATTCAAATTCCAAATACTTATTAGCAGTGACATGGGAAAATATGTGATAATGTTATAGAATAAAATGTTCATATGCGATACCTGAATACTTTCAATTCCAATAGTAGTGAGCCAGGAAAATATCAATCTTTTGCTAGTTAGTCTCCAGAAGATCATGATGGTAGAAAGCCATGATTTTCTTCTAGTCAGTTTCTCTAATTATCCCTACCAGTTGCTGTCCCCATTGATGACGATGATGACAAGATCATTGGAGGCTACACCTGTTCAAAGAACTCCCTCCCGTACCAAGTGATGCTGAAAGTGGGCTCCTACCTGTGTGGGGGCAGCCTTATCACTGACCAGTGGGTGCTGTCCGCGGCCCACTGCTATAAGCCGTAAGTGATCAACAGTCACACTCTATGTGTGAAGGTCAACTAATCTGTAGGGATCCCTTGGTTTTACTGCAAACAGTTCTACCTGGAGACACAGGGCAGTAGGAATGAGGAAGATAGAAAAAAGACAAAAGCTGCCCTAGGTGGTTGCTGGTCCACCTGATGGGCAAGATTAACTCCATGCACAACACAATGATCCCAAATTTATTTTGCAAAGTTTGTTAACACATAATACAAGGTTGCCTAGAGACTAAGAGCTGGCCTGAACCAGACAGGATGTTTTTCTCAGGAGTGAGGTAGCTGGTTTGCTTTAGGCACTGAGGCCCAGTCCCACCTGCACACATTTGATCAATTTCCTAGCTTCCTGTGGTTCCCAACACTAACCCTCCAGCCCAATTAAGCACAATCAGGATAAAGGACAAAACTGTACTGGAAGCATAAGGCATAAGGGTCCTGAAAAGGCTGTTTTTTGTTGTTTTTTTTTTCCAAAGAAATCTATGATGAATTTAGGGACATTTACTTTGACTAGCAGTCTCAATGCTCCCTACACTCTTCTTACAATATGACACTAAAGACTTAGAAGAAGAAAAAAAAAATGGTTTGATGAAATATCCCTAGAAGTATTTTTAGAAAGAATCTGTGTATAGTCCTAGTCACTAAAGCTTAACAAGGAAAGATAGCCCGGTGCAGATAATAAAAATCATCATACTTCCAGAAGAAGGCGAAATACAAGCTTAAGTCACTGTTCTCTGTGAAATTCCTATAATCTTTGACTCTTCCTCATTATTCCTTGAAAATAAGACATCCATTCCAAATGAAAATTGGCAACTGCTGGCCTATCACCCCCAACCCATTTTACAAGACCAACAATTTGAAAAGTGTTTTGGGTTTCAATTTATAGACCTTGTCATTTTACTAAGTCGCTGAGCTCTAAGTCTGTATGAGGCAGTCGTGATTACCCAAGGAGTACCATGGTTTCTACCCCTTGGAGCAATGCACAAAGCTAGTGGAACTGTACAACTACCTGAATAAACCAATGCTTAGAAGTAGTATCATTTATTTTTGTATTTATGATGGATGGTTGGGGAGAGGGAATAAAGCTTATGTTGGACACTTAGGATTTTGTAATCCTTCAATACAGTAATGTGAGAATACAGGTGCGTCTGGGAGAACATGACAGGGGTGTCATTGAAGGGGATGAACAATTCATCAATGTACAGAAGAGCATTCCCCACCCTAATTTCATACCTGAGGAAACCACTGTCAATGGGGTAGACGAGTTCAAGTTAAACAATGACATCATGCTACTTAAACTGAAGAAACCCGCCAGCCTCAACTCTCGCGTGTCCACTGTCTCTCTTCCCAAATCCTGTCCGTCTGCAGGAACTCAGTGCCTCGTGTCTGGCTGGGGCAACACGGCGATCATTGGCAGTAAGTATAACCTGGAAAATGTAAGAATGGGCACAATAGAGACGTAGGATTCTTTGAGAATAGGTTATCCAAATTCTCACTCATGGCCACAGGAGCAAAAGTTGAATTTGGACAAAATGTGAAAATGCACAACCTTAAACTTCATTAAAGAAAAGGATCCATATGTCTTTGTGAAGAGAATCCAGTGGGTGCACCGTGAAAGCTCTATGAGGATGCTGCTGTGTATAGCCGAGGTGGGATTAGTGATGTGCAGAGTGCTAGAACTGGGATGAGGAGAACCAAGGAGAAGCAACGTGGTGATCCCTGGAGAGTGCTCCTGCTCCTGCATGCATCTCTATGCTTGAGATGTCAGCTGATGATATTAGTACTTGGGGAAGAACAAATTGCTGATTAGCATTATCCAGAAAGTCATCCAGGAAATGTGGACTTCTCTTAAACATGGAGTCATCGGAGGCCAACTGGAAGTGTGGGAGTATTGTGAGAACCACGAGATGCTGCGGGAAGGAGGCCTGTGGCACCTATTGTGGGGTCTTTAAGTAATGATGACTTGTAATTTTCTGTTTTCACTCTTGCATTCAACAGCTAAGCTCCCTTCCCTTCTCCAGTGCCTGCGTGCTCCTGTCCTTTCCGACACTGCATGTCACAATTGCTACCCAGGCCGCATTTCTAAGAACATGTTCTGTCTGGGCTTCCTGGAGGGTGGAAAGGACTCTTGCCAGGTAATCTTCTGTTTTGTCCCTAGTTCTTTCAATCTTACTCTTCTCTAACATAGATATTCTTTTTCATCATTCAGAGAAACTGAAAAAAGTCTCTCAAGTCTGAGAGACTGACTTTGGTAGCATAGCCATTGCACTAGCTCATTATACATTTGAAAACATTAATGCTCTTTTTCTTATATTGAAAAACACAACAAATTCAGGATTAAGAGAAAGGGACTCAAAGAGGACTGTTATGTAAAATGTACCATCTGATAGTCTTCCAAGAAGTCATCCTTTAGGATGCAACCTTTGTGAAAGCATCAGAACTGACAGAGTAGAATTCAGTCTCTGTCTCATGAACTTTTCTCTGGAATGCCTGACACCCTGAAGAAAGGAAGCAGTCATAAGAAAGGAGCAAGAAGTGTTCCATAAGAAAATCATTAAGGTTTCTCTGCTGGGGTAGGACTTTTTTTGTGTGTTGGGATCAGCCACAAAATGGTCAAAGGGCAATAGAAGTACAACCAGAAGGCTAATCTCCCAAATGGGCATGAACTTGAGCTTCAATTGAGCTTTTCGTTGGCAGGGTGACTCTGGTGGCCCTGTGGTCTGCAATGGAGAGCTCCAGGGTGTGGTCTCCTGGGGCACTGGCTGTGCTCAGAAAGGCCTACCTGGGGTCTACACCAAGGTGTGCAACTACCTGAGCTGGATTCAGGAAACCATCGCTGCCAACTAAATGCTTTGGTGCCTCGTGACCCATCATCTACCGGTAGTCAGATTTACCTTCCTCTGTACCTGAAGTCTCTTTCTAAATAAAGTACAATTTCTGCATCAGACCTGACCAAGTGTGATACTTGCTTCTCAGTTATAGATATTCACCGACACATTGGTTCTAAACAGGACGTGGACCTGACTTATTATGAGAAGTACAAATTCTGTTTTTATCATTTATCCTACCAACAGATATCACCTTAGTGATGACGTTCTGCTGATTCAGAGACATGGAGTGTACAAATATGAATAATCCCACTGTTAAAATATCACTTGTTTTTTTCAATAATTAATACATTACATATTGTATTTGTAGTGTTTTTTGTCATACAAGGTACTTTCATGATGTGCTGCTTACAAATACTGTTAGAGAAGATGTCTCTAGTCAATGAATTTAGAGAATGTAGCTGTATGCTTATCTTATATTTTTAAAGCTGAATGATAGTAAGTTTCAATAATTAATACAGTCTACCTTATCTTCCTAGTGCTTGTCCATAGTACAAGAAGCCGACAGAGCTTTCCTTTCCAAACACTATTAGTGCATTATCTTGCTTCTCATATAATTATTCAGAAGTACTGCATATTTATCCTAACTGTACTGTTTATACAAACACAGAATGGTTCTTCCATTGTATCCCCTTTTTTTGTTCAGTCCTGCCAAAGATGGGCATTCCATTGTCATTCATTTATTACAGGTGCTTGAACACAGTGAAATAATCAAACAGTCCAGCAGTCCACAATAATAATGGGTTATCTGAAGAAGTTTTTGACTAGAGCCATTTACAGCTCAGCTTATTATTATAGGCTTATTTCATATACCTCATTTCTACACTTTTCTGCTGGATGGTTAAGACCTATATAACAAAACATGTAGCTTTTGTATCTGATGAGATCAGTCAAGTCCCCTCAGGGTTTATCCTGTAACCCTGTACCTCACTCTGTAGATCCTTTGTCTGCGTCATCCATGTGGATGAGTCACGGCCAATGCTTGACCAGTTTACTCTCTATGAGAGCCTCAGAGAAAGTTTTCTCTCCATGTGACTCTCTCCAGGCACACTGTACATCATCAGTCTCTTTCCCCTGTGGGTCCATGATCTTCTTGATCAGAAAATTTGGGGCACAACTGAGTTTCATGATGTTACATTACATGTTATCCTATGTCCTGAATCTTCGCTGACCTTGAAAGGCTAGGGCCAAAATGTTGGCTGACCTTGCGGCCCTTCCATTTATCCAATTTTTGATCTGTGAAGTTATGTTGTTAACCTTCCAGAAGAAAAGCTGATTAGTACCCTGCAAACTATGTAGTTCAATTTACCCTAACTATCTGACTAAATTCTTTTTAGTTGTTGCTACACATTTCTATTTGTATTTCTTCTTTTGATGTCTTATATTAGGAAGACTATATGACATTTGCACGTGTGGATCTCATTTATTTTATTTATGAGTACATGTTCAAGTGGCATCCACTTCAATATAAATGCTTCAAGCTTATCATTCTTAATATGGAGTAATACTCCATTACATAGAAATACCACATCTTTTTCTACCATTATTCATGTGACGGGCATCTTGGTTGTTTTCAAGATTTTGCTATCACAAAATTGTGCTGCTATGAACATAGGTACACATATATCACTATGATATAATGATTTCAGTTCCTCTGGGAAAATTCCCAGCAGGGGTATAGCTGGCTTGAATGGGACTTCCAGTCCTAGTTTCTTAAGGAGTCTCCACACTGATTTCCGTAATGGTTGTACCAGTCTACATTCCCACCAGCAGTGGAGAAGTGTTCCCTTTTCCCCACAACCTCTCCAGTCTTTTTTGTTGGTTGATTTCCTTATGTTAGCCATTCTTTCTGGAGTGAGATGGTATCTCAGTGTTGTTTTTATTTGCATTTCATGGATGGCTAGCAATGTGGAGCATTTTTCATATATTTACTCGCTTCTTTAATTCCATCCTCTGAGAAGTGTGTATTCATCTCAGATCCCCATTTCTGAACTGGGTCTTCAAAATTTGAGGGCCCTAAGGTATCTTAGTTTTTTATATATTCTAGAGAGCAGACCTTTGTCTGAGTGATTATTAGTCAGGATTTTTTCGAAATTTGTGATTTGTCTTTTCACTTTGTTGACAATTTCTTTTGACATGCAGAAACCTCTCAATAAGTGTTGATCCCAGTTG
This sequence comes from Ctenomys sociabilis, assembly GCA_004027165.1. Lineage (NCBI taxonomy): Eukaryota > Metazoa > Chordata > Mammalia > Rodentia > Ctenomyidae > Ctenomys > Ctenomys sociabilis. The sequence goes on along the minus strand of PVKA01045547.1, from coordinate 5,617 downwards.
TTAATTCTTTCAAGTGTTTCCTGAGCATATAAATGTTTGTTCATGAACTCTTTACCTACCCCTATGTCTTCACGAGTTTCCCCTAATTTCTCTTCCAGAAGATTGAGTGCTTATTATTTTTAAATTTATTTATTTGTATTTTAACTTGAAGCGTGAAAAATAGAAGCAAATATAAAGAGGAAAAAATGACATAAACAGGGTGACATACAATGATACATATGATACATATTTTCAAAACATGGATGGCTAATTTTATATATATGTATATATATAATAAAACAATCCAACAAAAATCAGCAGTCCACAATAGAAGCGGGTTATCTACAGAAGTTATTGACTTGAGCCATTCACAGCTTATTATATTGATATGACTTTACTTTATATACCTCAGTTTTTATACTTTTCTGCTTTGTGGTTAAGACTGAGTCAAAGCAAGACCTATATAACAAAAAACGTAACTTTTGTATTAGATAATGTCAGTCAAGTACCCTCAGGGTGTATCCTGCAACCCTGCACTGCACTTGTAGATCCCTTGTCAGTATCAGCCATGTGGATGAGTCACTGCCATTGCTTGACCAATTTGCTCTCTGTGGAAGCCTGAGAGAAAGTTTTCTCTCCATGTGATTCTCCTCAGGCACACATTACATCATTGATCACATTCCTCTGTAGCCCTATAATCTCCTTGATCAGAAAATTTGGGCACTACTTAATTAAATGGTGTTACAGTACAAATTCTCCTATGTCCTGAGTCTTCACTGACCTTGAAAGGCTAGGACCAAAATGTTGGTTCACCCTGCAGCTTTTCTTTTGATCCAGTTTTTGATCTGAAAACTTAGGTTGTTAACCCTCCGGAAGAGAAGTTTATTACCCTGCAACATATGCAGTTCAGTTTACCCACACTATTAGTTAAAATATCAGGCATCATAGGCATAACATGGAACATGTATTTTCCATCAAGTATTGAGATACTAAACTCTAAGTCCGTACAGAATTTGAAGAAAAAAATAAAAAAAAAAATAGGAATGAAGACTTACATAGATAATTAGAATTCCATCCAGACACAGCATAGTAGCATTGTAGCATTACTGTCTGGTGACATTTTTCATCTTATTTTTCATTTACTACACTTTACAAAAGGGCAGTATAGTAATAGCTGGTATGTCATGACAAGTACATATATAGAAGGCCAGAATGGCAGGCATTTGGAGTGTGACCCTTCTATTACACTTTGTTAAATTCAGTGCAGTTGCTTGGTTCACAGGTATCAGCACATATAATTAGTCAGGGTGAGAATCCTACCACTTAACTGCTGGTTTAAAAAATCTCCTGATATTTCTCAGGATCATTGTCTTGCCCATCTAGTGTGTATAAGTGAATGGTTTTGCCTCTGTCATGTTTTTCAGCATTTCTCCTTGCCTTTTTCTCATTGTCCAATCCTCAAGTTCTTGCTTTCCTTTTAATTGTGTTATACATTTCTATTTGAGATTCTTCTTTTGAGTTATACTAGGGAGACTATACGGTATCTGCACGTGCAGGTCTGGTTTATTTTGTTTATAAGTATGTCTTCAAATGGCATCCACTTAAATATGAAGGCTTTGAGTTCATCATTCTTTATAGCTGAGTAATACTCCATTATATAAAAATACCACATGTTTTTTCAACCATTCCTCATGTGACAGGCATCTTGGTTATTTCCAAGATTTGGCTATCACAAATTGTGGTGCTATAAACATAGGTACAGAAATATCACTATGATATGATGTTTTCAGTTCCTCTGGGAAAATTCCCAGCAGGGGTATAGCTGGCTTGAATGGGATTTCCAGTCCTAGTTTCTTAAGGAGTCTCCACACTGATTTCCATAATAGTTGTACCAGTCTACATTCCCACCAGCAGTGGAGATTTCCCCACAATCTCTTCAACATTTGTTGTTGTTTGCTTTGTTTATGATAGCCATTCTTTCTGGGGTGAGATGGTATCTCAGTGTTGTTTTAATTTGCATTTCACAGATGGCTAGCGATGTGGAGCATTTTTTTTTTTTCATATATTTATTCACTTCGTTAATTTAGTCCTCTGAGAAGTGTGTGTTCATCTCAGATGACCATTTCTGGATTGGGTCTTTAAATTTACGGGCCCTAGTATTTTTTAGTTCTTTATAAATTCTAGAGAGCAGACCCTTGTCAGAGTGCTTATGAGTTAGAATATTTTCAAAATTTGTGGGTTGTCTTTTCACTTTGCTGGTAATTTCTTTTGATGTGCAAAAACTTCTCCATAACAGGCGGACCCAGTTGTTAATTCTTTCAAGTATTTCCCGTGTGAATACATGTTTGTTTATGAACCTTTTGCCTACCCCTATGTCTTCCAGAGTTTCTCCTACTTTCTCTTGCAGGAGATTGAGTGTCTCTGTTTTAATTTTAAGATCTTTAATCCATTTTGAGTTAAGCTTAGTGCATGGTGATAGACCTGGTGAAGTTTTAGTTTTTGATATGTGGAAGGTCAATTTTTCCAGCACCATTTGTTAAAGAGGCTATATTTCTTCCAGTAAGGGTGTTAGGCCCCTTTGTCGAAGATCAAAGGGTTGACTGTGTTCATAGAGGCCTCTGCATCTTGTAGTCTATTCCATGGGTCCTCCAGTATATTTTGTTGCCAACACAATGCTGATTTTATCACAGTAGCTTTGTAGTATAATTTCAAGTCGGGAATTGTAATGCCTCCTGACTTGTGTTTGTTGACCAGGGTTGCTCTTGCTATTCTAGGTCTTTTGTGGCTCCAAATAAATTGTAAGAATGATTTCTCTAGATGTGGGAAGTATTTTGTTGGTAGTTTGATAGGGATTGCATTGAATCTGTACAACAGTTTTAGGAGTATGGCCATCTTCACGATGTTGGTTCTTCCTATCCAGGAGCAGGGCATTTTCTGAAATCCTCTATGATCTCTTTTTTCAGAGTACTATAATTTTTCGTGAAAAGATCTTTAAGTTCTTTAGCTAGATAAAGTCCAATATATTTCATTTTCTGACGTGCTATTGTAAAATGTATTGTTTCTATAGTTTCCCTCTCAGTGTGTTTATCTGTGCAAAGGAATGCTATTGACTGTTGAGTATTGACTTTACATCCTGCTATGCTACTGCATTTGTGTATCAATTCTAGTAGCTTCTTGGTAGAGTTTTTTGGGTCTTCCAAGTAAAGTATCATGTCATCTACAAATAGTGATAATTTAACTTCTTTACCTATTCTTATTCCTTTTATTGGCTGTAGCTAATGATTCCAAAACTACATTAAATAGAACGGGTGATAGAGGACATCCTTGTTTTATACCAGATCTATGAGTAAAAGATTTCAGTATTTTCCCATTTAGAAATTACATTAGCCATTGTGTAGTGATAGATGGCTTTTATGAAATTGAAGTAGAGGCCGTCTATTTCAATTTTCTGAAGGATTTTGAATATGAATTGAGTGTTGTAGTCTGTCAAAAGCCTTTTCTGCATCAATTGAGAGGATCATATGGTTTTTACTTTTCACTCTATTGATATAGTGTATTACATTTATAGATTTTTGAATATTGAACCATACTTGCATCCCTGGGATGAATCCTACCTTGTCATGGTGCATGATCTCCTTGATGATTTGCTGTATTCTATTTGCTAGGATTTGATTGAAGATTTTTACATTTATGTTCATGAGGGAGATTGGCCTGTAGTTCTCCTTTTTAGTTGTGTCTTTCTCTGGTTTTGTATCAGTATAACACTTGTTTCCAGGAATGATTTTGGGAGGAATGATTTCTTTTCAATTTCATTGAAGAGTTTGTGGTACAGTGTAGGGATTATATATTCTGTAAATTTTTTGTAGAATTCAGCTGTGAATCTATCAGGACCTGTACTTTTCTTTGTTAGCAAGCTTTTTATTACATTTCATATTTCGTTGGCTATTATTGGTTTATTGAGATTTTTTCTATCTTCTTGATTCAATTTATGTAATTTGTATCTTTCTAAGAATGTGTCCATCTCATCTGTGTCTTCTGTTCTATGAGCTCAGTTACTAATAATCTTCTGAATTTCCATTGTGTCTGTAGTGATTACATCCTTTTCATTCCTTATTGCTTGTATTTGATTTTTTTCTTTCCTTTTTTTAATTAGGTTAGCTAGTGGCTTATCAATTTTATTTAGTCTTTCAAAGAACCAGCTTTTTGATTCATTGATTCTTTGACGTATTTTCTTCATCTCAACTGAATTAATTTCTGCTCTAATATTTATGATTTCTTCTTGTCTTTGGGCTCTGGGTTTGGTTTGCTCTTCCTTTTCTAGATGTTGGAGGTATCACGTTAGTGTGTTTATTTGTTCCCATTGTGTTTTCCTAATGTGTGAGTTCATAGCTATGAACTTCCCTCAGAGAACTGCTTTAATCACAATCCATAAATTCCAATGAATTGTGGTTAAATTCTCACTGAATTGTAGAAATTGTGGAATTTCTTGTTTCATTTCATCTGTATCCCATTGATTGCTGAGTAGGATGTTGTTTAATTTCCATGTAATTAGGGGCTTTTTCCCATTCCTTTTTTCGTTTATTTCCAGTTTCATTGTACTGTGGTCAGATAATATGCATGGGATAATTTGTTTTCTTGCATATCCTTAAGCATGACCCATGGACCAATATGTGGTCTATTTTAGAGAATGACCCATGTGCAGCTGAAAAAAAAGTGTATTCTTCTGTGGTTGGGTGGAATGCTCTGTACATGTCCACATAGTCCATTTGCTCCAGGCTGTGGTTCAGTTCTACTACTTCCCTTGCTAATTTTTTGTCTACTTAACCTGTCTTTGTGGGATAAGGGATTAGTTAGGTCTCCTGTTAAGATTATGGTATTGGATATTAGCTTTTTCATGTCCATTAAGATTTGTTTTACTTTCTCCCATGTTTGGTACATACATATTTATGAGTGTTGCCTCTTCCTATTGAATTCTTTCCCTAACAAATATATAGTGGCCTTCTTTATTTCGTTTGATCATTCTTGGTTTGAAGTTGAGAACAATATTGCTACCTCTGCTTTTTTCTGCTGTGCTGGGGCATGCAGTATTGTTTTCCATCCTTTGACTTTAAGTCTATGAATGTTCTTTTGAGTGAAGTGTGTTTCTTGTATACAGCATATTGTTGGATTTTGTTTCCTAATCCACTATGCCAGTCTATTTCTCTTAATTGGTGAATTGAGTCCATTTACATTGATGGTTATAATTGAAATGTGTTGACTTATGATTGTCATGATAGTTACCTGCTGTTGTTTACTCCTTTTTGTCCTGTGTTCAATTGTTTGCCCTGTTTAGTGGTTCCTTCTGTTCTCATTAGTGGACTTCTGGTCATGGTGGTCCCTCTAGAACATCTTTCAGTAGCGTGTGTAGGGATGGCTTTGTCATCATGAAATTCTTTAGTTGTTTTTTGCCATGGAAATATTTCACCTCTCCATGAAACTTGAAAGAGAGTTTTTCAGGTTATAGCAGTCTGGGTTGGAATTTGTTTTCATAGAGGCCTTGAAGTACTCTGCTCCATGCTCTCCTTGCCTTCATGGTTTGTGTAGAGAAGTTGGCTGTAATTCTGATGGGTTTTCCTTTGAATGTGATCTGTTCCTTTTC
>PVKA01045546.1:0-15483 GCA_004027165.1 Ctenomys sociabilis | reverse complement strand
CTTTTTGAGACAGGGTCTCACTATGCAGTTCAGGATGGCCTTAAGCTCACTTTGTAGCTCAAGCTGGTCTCGAACTCACAACAATCCTCCTGCCTCAGCCTCCCAAGTGCTGGGATTACAGGCATGCGCCACCACACCCGGCTGGTTGGTTCTTTTTTTGAGGCCACAACCAAGGAAGCTGCTTTTTTGCCTCTTTGTTTTCTCTCCCTAGTTCCTTGGTTTGCTCCCAGTCCCAATGATAGAATGGTAAGAGATGGTTTTTACCAAACTGTCAAATAGGTTATCAGAAACAAAAGCTATATGTTGTAACTTTTTCTAATATCTCGGGCTGGCTAAGTGAAAATATGACTTTAAGTAAAATTTGGTCTTCTATTGAGTCAAAATATAGACATATGTTTTATCATTACCTCTAGTAAAAGATCTAAGAAATCAGGAGGTTTCTCATCTTTCTTCTGATAAATAGCTCATAATTTAAAATAATTAGATGACATGATTTTTTGTTTTTGTTAGACCCTTAAGAAAACACACTTGAAATATCTACCTCTTCACTTCAGCAATAGCTAGTTCATATTGTTATGTAATGAGATATGATTTGCAGGTAAATTGTTTTCCTTATGAAATTTGAGTTTCAAGAGTTACCAGTGTAAATCTACAGCATTTCTTCATTCCAAGATGGATCTATTCCAATTTAGAAATTTGAAATGTATAATGGGAAATTGTTAAATAAAACTTAAACACACACACACACACACACGCACACACACACACACACACACATTTAAAAAGTCTTATATTCCAATGTCCTGTACAGCTGTCAGGCCTTCAATGTTCTTGGGTAGGGACTGCTTGGGCTCCACTTGAAATTGTTAGTTCCCCTGGCAGTCTATCTTCTGTTTGTTTAAAATGAATGATATGATATTCATCCTCAATGCAATAGCAACTTATAATGCTTCTTGTCTCTCAGTAGAAGTCAATGTGTGATTTAAGATTAGCATTACATCTTTCTAACCTAGTTTATAGGTCTGAGAAATCTTCTGAAAACATCAAAGTATTTATCAGAGTCATGTGAAAATTTGCCTAGCTATAGCGTGATTTGCTCTGACTCATTGAAAGAAAGAGAAATATGAACATGGGTAGTTTCATATGGATTATAACTATGTAATTAGCATAAATGCAAATTATTTCTTAATGTAAGGAAAGTTTGAACATAAGACAATTACGACCATTTACCTTTTTTATACATTATAATTTTAATGATAAAAACATCATAAGTAGAGCCAGGGAGATGGCTCAGTAGAATAAGTGCTTCCCTGGCAAGTGCAAGGGCCTGTGATCAGTTGCTGGATCCATCAAAAAAAAAAAAAAATGGCTGTACAATTTATGGGGACAGGGAGATAGGTCAGTAGAATAAATGCTTGCCTAGCAAGAGGAGAGTCTTGAGTTCAATCGTTGGTCTCACAAAAAAAAAAAAAAAAAAAAAAAAGAAGACCCCGTGTCAACAGACTGAGCACAGCTCGACCTGTGACTGAGGGCTCCAGGCCCACCGCACCTGAGAGACATTTCACAGCAATCTCCGGTCCGACCCCGCGGCCCGAGAACCAGCACAGCTTGCCTGACCCAGCACAGCCTACACGGTGAATAAGAATGTCAACTATTCTTTTGGGAGCCCAGCGGACCCACCAAACCTAAGGCCTGTCCACCTAGACAGCAACCAGCCTGAGACACGAGGGGCGACTCCAGTGAATTTCTGGATTCTAGCCCCAAAGCCAGTCAAGATAGTGGGAATTTTCACTACTTGCTCTGCATCCCAGTTCAGATCTTGCTGACCTGATCAGGGAACCAAAAGAAGGGAACCATGGAGCCACAGCAAAAAGGAACTGAACACAACAGATAGATCCAGATCAGTCATAACTGGATAATCTCAAACTTAATAGACTAGCACCTGAATCTCATTACATGCTAAGGTTATCCCTGCACCAAAGCTATACACCAAAGATCAGAGGTCAGTGTTATACAAAATGACAAAGACAAGGAGAAAAATGCAATCTCAGGCCTTGAGTCCACCAGTAAGTGCACAGGACACTAGCTAAACTGAAATGAATGAATTAACAGATATGGAAGCAAAGGAACAACAGCAGAAAGGTATGGAGGAATTCAGACAAGAATTAATTCCTCAAATAAAAAATAAATATCTGAATACATAGAATCTGAAATAATCAAATCCAGCAACATCAGAGGGAAAACCAGTGCTCACCCAGAACAATTGCAGAGAGCAATATTTCACCTGAAACGTATGAACTAACAGCGTCTGAAGCAAAGAAACAGTAGGAGAAAGGTCATGAGGAACTCAAAGCAGAAATAATTTCGGGAATCAAAAAATAATTATTTGAAGAAAAGAATGCTTTGAAATAAAAGAATCTGAAACACAGAAACAAGATTGGAAATATACAGAGGAAAACCAACTTGGAAGAAACTCTGAGGAAAAAGAATTACCAAATACCTCTAAAGAAGACATACATAAAAAATAATAATAATAATGAGGTCAGAAATATGATGGATTCCTTGAATGAGCCATACAGAAAAGAAATTAAATGAACAAAACAGAGTCAAACACATAAAGAAGAACTAAAAATATCAATCACGAGTCTACAAAACAGTTTGAGTGAAATCGACAACAGAGTTTCAGATCTTGAAGACACCAGTGCAGCTAGTGAAAAGGTGAAAAAGGATCTCATAAAAACAATAAAATTGCAGGAAAAAATAATCCATCCCCTGCAAGATGATACCAGAATGAAGAATGGGAGAGTAGTTCATATCAAAGAGATTGAAGGAGTCAATACAAATGACATAAAAAGAATTTGGGGAGATGCTGCCTGTGCCTCCCCAGCCCTAGAGACCGTCCAGTGACAGCACGGCCAACTATGCTATCCTCCACCATCCCGCTGAGGCCAGTCCAGCCCCAGAGACCTCTCGAGACAGCGCGACCCACCGCCTAAGACAGCGGCTGACTCCAGCGGCCTCGTGGATAACAACCCACACTCTCCCAGCGAGTGGAAATTTGCACGACTCACCAGGCTTCCCAGATCAGTGAGAGTGTGGTGAGTCTGAGGGAGAACCATTGGCTTCTTTCCACACTCGCTACCGGATCCCTGGCCTCAACCCCTCCAAGCCAGTGACTGGCCTGAAACCTCAGGACCCACTCACCAGCACCTCCCCGGATCCCCTGCCCTAAAGTCCGCTGAGCGAGTGGGAATTTCCCTGACTCTCTGGGTATTAAAGTTCAGTGAGTGGAGAACTCCAGGCCCGGCATGTCTGAGAGACATTTTCCAGGAATTCCCTGCTCCCCACCCCCCATGGCCCGGTGAGAGCTCCAGGTACACTGTGTCAGACAAACATTTCCAGGTGATTACCGTTTCCAAGCCACAGCCCAAGACCCAGTGCAGGTCTGCCTGGAGTGAGAACTCCAAGACTGACATACCAGAGGGACATTTCTCAGCAATACTCTGTCCAACGCCAGGGACCAAAACCCAGCACAGCCTGGCCTGTGAGTGAGGGCTCCAGGCCCGCTGCACCAGAGGGACCTTTCCCAGCCTTCGCGGGTTACAGCCTGTAGACTCGGAGCCAACACAGGATGGCCGACACAGTACAGCCTACTGAGTGAATAAGATCATCCACTACACTTTTGTCAGCCTAGAAGACCCACCAAAGCCCAGGCCCGCCCACCTGAGGAACAACATGCCTGACACAGGAGGGCTGACCGCGGGAACCAACAGAGGGGAACCAAAGGAGCTGCAGCAAAAAAGAAACTTAACACAACAGCTAGACCCAGGATAGGCATAACTGGAAAATCTCAAACTTAATAGACCAGCACCCGAATCTCATAACAAGCTAAGGTTATAGCTGCACCAAATGTCTACACCAAAGGTAAAAGGTCAGTGCTATACAAAATGACAAAGAGAAGGGGAAAAAAGCAAGCCGAGTCCTTGAGTCCACAAGGAAGGACACAGGACACTAGCTCAGCCGCAATGAATGAATTAACAAATACAGAAGCTAAGGAACAATAGCAGAAATCTATAGAGGAAATAAAACGAGAAGTAATTCCCCAAATTAAAAAAGAAATATCTGAATACATAGTATCTGAAATAAATAATGAATTCCAGAAACATTGGGTGGAAAAACTATGCTCACCCAGAACAAGTGCAGAGAGCACTATTCTAGCTGATATATATGAATTAACAGCATCTGAAGAAAAGAAAGAACAGCAGAAAGATCATGAGGAACTCAAAGCAGAAACTAGTTCTGAAATCAATAGAGAACTTTTTGAAGTCATAGGCTCTGAAATGCTGAAACTAGTCCAGAAATATACAGAGGAAATCCAACTTGGAAGAAACACAGCAGAAAAAGAATTAATAACTAGCTCTAAAGAAGGCATGGATAAAAAAAATTGAGGAGATCAGAAATATGATGGATTCCTTGAAGGAGCAATACAGAAAAGAAATAGAACACATGAAACACAGTCAACGAGATATAGATGAACTAAAAATATCAATCAGGGGGCTAGAACACAGTCTGAGTGAAAGAAAAGACAGAGTTTCAGATCTTGAAGTTGCCAGAGCAGCTAGTGAAAAGGAGAGAAAGGATCTGTTAAAACCAACAAGAATACAGGAAAAAATAATTCATCACCTGCAAGATGATGCCAGGATGAACAATTTTAGAATAATTGGTATCAACGAGAATGAAGGAGTCAATACAAATGACATAAAAAGAATTTGGGGAGAAATAATCACAGAAAACCTCCCAAATATGAGGAAACAATCCAACATTCAGGTCACCAAAGCATACAGAACACCAAATAACCTCAACCCAAGTAGAAACACAACGAGACATATAATAGTTAAGATCCCAGAAATCCAAAACAAAAATAATATACAGAAAGCTGCTAGAGAGAAGAAGGAGCTCACATTCAAGGGAAAACCCATCAGAATTACAGCTGACTTCTCCACACAAACAATGAAGGCAAGGAGAGCATGGAGCAGAGTTTTTCAAGTCCTACACGAAAATAAATTCCAGCCCGGACTATTATACCCTGCAAAACTCTCTTTCAAGTTTGATGGAGAAGTGAAATACTTCCACGATAAAAAACGACTAAAGAATTTCATGATGAAAAAGCCATCCCTTCACAGGCTGATGAAAGATGTGCTAGAGAGAGAACACAATGACCAGAACTCCATGAATGAGAATGGAAGGAACCGACTAAACAGGACAGTCAATTATACACAGGTTACAAGGAGTAAACAATACCAGCTAAATATCATGACAAACATAAGTCAACACATTTCAATTATAACCATAAATGTAAATGGACTCAATTCTCCAATTAAGAGAAATAGACTGGCACAGTGGATTAGGAAACAAAATCCAACAATATGCTGTATACAAGAAACACACTTAACTCAAAAGGACATTCATAGTCTCAAAGTCAAAGGATGGAAAACAATACTACATACCCGAGCACCACAGGAAAAAAGCAGGAGTGGCAATTCTGTTCTCAGACAGTCTCAAATTCAAACCAAGAATGATCAAACGACACCAAGAAGGCCACTATCTATTGGTCAGGGGAAAAATTCAAGAACAAGAAGTAAAACTCATAATTATCTATGCACCAAACACAGGAACACCCAGCTGTGTTAGACAAATCTTAGGGGACATGAAAAACTTTATGTCTAAGAACACAATCTTAACCGGAGATCTTAACACATCCTTATCTCAAAAAGATAGGTCAAGCAGACAAAAAATTAGCAAGGAAGTAGCAGAACTGAAAGAGAGCTTGGAACAAATGGACCTGGTGGACATATGCAGAGTGTTCCACCCAACAACAGCTGAATACACATTTTTTCAGCTGCACACAGGTCATTTTCCAAAATAGACCACATCCTAGTCCAAAGGTCATGCCTAAGTATATGCAAGGAAACAGAAATTATCCCATGCATACTATCTGATGACAACGCAGTGAAATTAGAAATAAATGACAAAAAGAACGAGAAAAACCCACTAAATTCATGGAAACTAAACAGCACCCTACTCAGCAATCAATGGGATGCAGAAGAAATTCAACAAGGAATTCAACAATATCTACAATTCAATGAAAATTCAAGTACAACTTACCAGAATTTATGGGATGCGATGAAAGCAGTTCTTAGAGGGAAAATAATAGCTATGAATTCACACATTAGGAAAACACAAAGGGAACAAATTAGCACCTTAATATTGCACCCCCAACAACTAGAAAAAGAAGAGCAAACAAAACCCAGAGCACAAAGATGGGAAGAAATCAAAAAGATTAGAGCAGAAATTAACTCAACTGAGATGAAAAAAAAAAACCATTCATAGAATCCACAAGTCAAAAAGTTGGGTCTTTGCAAAACTAAATAAAATTGATAAGACTCTTGCCAACCTCAACAAAAAGAAGCAACAGAAAATTCAAGTACAAGCGATAAGGAATGAAAAGGGTGAAATCACCACAGACCCAGTGGAAATTCAGAAGATTATCAATAATTACTTCGAGAATCTTTATGCTCACAGAATAGAAGACCCAGAAGAAATGGACATATTCCTCGAAAGGTGCAAATTACCAAAACTGAATCAAAAAGATATAACAACTCTCAATAAACCGATAATAGACAACGAAATAGGAAACATAATGAAAAGCCTACTGACAAAGAGAAGTACAGGTCCTGATGCATTCACAGCTGAATTATACCAGAAATTTATAGAAAATATAATCTCCATACTCCACAAACTTTTCCATGAATTTGAAAAGGAAAAAGTCCTCCCAATATCATTTCTGGAGGCAAGTATAATACTGATTCCAAAAGCAGGGTAAGACACAACCAAAAAAGGAGAACTACAGGCCAATCTCCCTTATTGACAGAGATGCAAAAATAATCAACAAAATCCTGGCAAATGGAATACAGCAAATCATCAAGAAGATCATACACCATGACCAGGTAGGATTCATCCCAGGGATGCAATGATGGTTCAGTATTCAAAAATCTATAAACGTAATACACTATATTAATATTCTGAAATCTAAAAACCATATGATCATCTCAACTGATGCAGAGAAAGCCTTTGACAAAGTCCAACACTCATTCATGTTCAAGGTCCTACAGAAAGTTGGAATAGATGGACTCCTTCTAAAGTTGATAAAAACCATGTATGACAACTCAAAAGCTTAAATAATACTAAATGGCGAAAAAACTGAAATCTTTTACTCTTAAATCTGGTACAAGACAAGGATACCCTCTATTACCCCTCCTGTTCTATATAGACTTGGAATCCATAGCAACAGCCATTAGAAAAGAGGGAGAAATAAATGGAATAAGAATAGGTAAATAAGAAGTTAAATTATCACTATGTGCAGAACACATGATACTTTAATTGGAAGACCCCAAAAATTCCACCAAAAAACTACTAGAACTGATAGCGAAATTCAGGAGCATAGCAGGATACAAAATCAATACTCAAAAGTCAATAGCATTCCTCTACACAGATAACAAGGACACTGAAATGGAAACAATAGAAACAATACCTTTTACAATAGCACCACCCAAAATGAAATACCTTGGGATTCACTTAACCAGGGAAGTCAGAGATCTTTTCAGTGAAAATTACAGCACCATAGGAAAAGAGTTTATATAGAATGTCAGAAAATGGAAAGATATTCCATGCTCCTGGATAGGAAGCACCAAAATCGTGAAGATGGCAATACTCCCAAAATTGCTGTACAAATTTAATGCAATCCCTATCAAACTGCCACAACATACCTCCCAGATATAGAGAAATCAGCCCTAAACTTTATTGGGAACCACAAACGACCTAGAATAGCAAAGGAAATCTTGGCAAATAAAGACAAGGCAGGAGGTATCAAAATTCCTCATTTGAAATTATACTCCGAAGCCACTGCGATAAAATTAACATGGTTTTGGCACAAAATAGACCTGAGGATCAATGGAATAGATTACAAGATACAGAAGCATCTATGAAAACACTCAGCCATCTTATTTCGATACTGGGGCTACACAATGTCATTGGAAGAAAGATAGCCTCTTTAACAAATGGTACTGGAAAACATGGCTTTCTACATGCCAAAAACTTAAACTTGATCCAGCTCTATCACCATGCACTAAGTTAAAGTCAAAATGGATTAAAGATCTAAACATCAAAACAGAAACACTCCATCTCCTGGAAGAGAAAGTAGGAGGAACTCTTGAAGACACAGGGTGAGGGAAAGAGTTACAAACATGTATTCGTATGGGAAGCACTTGAAAGAATCAACAACTGGGATCAACTCTTCTTAAGAAGCTTCTGCATGTGAAAAGAAATTTTGAACAGAGTGAAAATACAACCCACAAATTTTGAAAAAATTTTAACTAATAAGCAGTCAGCCAGAGGAATACTATCTAGAATATATAAAGAACTAAGATATAACAGGGCCCTCAAATTTAAAGACCCAATTCAGAAACGGACATCTGAGATGAATACACACTTCTCAGAGGACAAAATTAAAGAAACAAATAAATATATGAAAAAATGCTCCACATCGCTAGCCATTTGTGAAATGCTAATAAAAACAACACTGAGATACCATCTCACTCCAGAAAGAATGGCTATCATAAGGAAATCAACCAACAACAAATGTTGGAGAGCTTGTGGGGAAAAGAGAGCAGTTCTCCACTGCTGGTGGGAATGTAAACTGGTACAACCATTGTGGAGGTCAGTGTGAAGACTCCTCAAAAGAGTAGGACGAGAAATCTCATTCAAGCAGGATATCCCCCTATTGGGAATTTTCCTAAAGGATCTGGAAACATTGTATCATAGTGATATATGTGTTCCTGTGTTTATAGCAGCACAATGTGTGATAGAAAAATCTTGGAAACAACCAAGCTATCCATCACATGAGGAATGTTTGAAAAAGATGTGTTATTTCTATATAATGGTATATTACTCAGCTATTAAGAATGGTAAGTTTGAAGCATTTATACTGAAGTGGATGCCACTAGAACATATACTCATAAGTGAAATAAACCAGAAACACATCTGTAAATATCGCATCATCTCCCTACTATAAGAAGCGAAAAGCAGAAATACAAAAGGAAATGTACCACAAGTAAAATCAATTGAGTCAGATAAGGCAAAGTGAATGGCATATGCTGCAGGATACTAATCACCTTTTCTTCCGGATGGTTAACAAGCTTAGTTCACAAGACTCAGTTGAAGAAATAAAAAGCCAGGGAACATTTTGGTCCTAGTCTTTCAAGGTCAGCGAAGACTCAGGACATAGGAGAACTTGTATTGCAACATCATGAAACTCAGGTGAGCTCCATATTTTCTGAACAAGGAGATTATGGAGCCACAGAGGAAAGAGATTGAAGTTCTATAGAGTGCCTGGGGAGAATCACATGAAAACTTGCTCTCAAGCTCTCACAGAGACCAAACTGGTGAAGCATTGGCAGTGACTCATCCACATGGATGACACAGACAAATGATCTACAGAATAAGGTCCAGGATTACAAGATAATCCCTGAGAAGACTTCACTTACCACATGCGAAACACAAAGTTCATGTGTTGGTATATATAAGTCTTGATCTATCTATGTCTTAACCATCTAGCAGAAAAGTATAAAAATGAATTATACAAAGTAGGCCCATAATATTAAGCTGAGCTGTGAATGGCTATGGTCGACAACTTCTTTGAATCACTCACTATTATTGTGGAACGCTGGACTGTGTTGGATTGTGGTGTTGAGTTCAAGCACCTTAGTTAGTTGAGTGACAATGGAGTGCCCACCTTTGACAGATGTAGACAAAGGAAGGGGTGTATAAAAAAAAATCATGATGTGTGTGTATAGACAGTACAGTTGGGATAGATAACGCTGGGCTTCTACATAATCCTATGAGGGGCAAGATCTGCAATAACGGTCGTTGGACATTATATTATGTCAGCTTCTAGTAGTATGGTCATCCACTAGGAAAATAATTATTGAATCTTTTATATAATTCAGGTATAAAAATTAAGATAAGTAAGCAGCTACGCTCTTAATTCACTGATAAGTGATATCTGCTAAAGTAATATCTGTAAATATAATATCATGTATGCACCTTGTACAATACCAAAACATTATGAAAACAGTTTGCAATGTATTAATTTATCGAATCTGTACTGTTAAGGTGTCTTGAAACTGTCTGATTGACATTTGTACTTCAATAGAAAATAAATAAATAAATAAGAATTTGAGTAGAAGTAGTCACAGAAAACTTCTCAAATATGAGGAAACAATCCACCATTCAGGTATAATTGAAGCACACAGAACACCAAATAACTTCAACCCAAGTAAAAACACACAAAGACAAACAATAGTCAAGATCCAAGAAATCCAACACAAAAATAATATGCTGAATGGTGCTGGAGAAAAGAAGCAGATAACATTCAAAGGAAAACCTGTGAGAATTACAGCGGACTTCTCTACACAAACAATGAAGGCAAGGAGAGCATGGAGCTGAGTTCTTCCATCCCAGATTATTACAAGCTTTAAAACTCTCTTTCAAGTTTGATGGAGAAATGAAATACTTCCACAGCAAAGAAGAACTGAAGAATTTCATGAAGACAAAGCCATCCCTACACAGGCTGCTGAAACATGTTCTACAGAGAGACTAGAATGACATGAACTCCAAGAATGAGAACAGAAGGCAACCACTAAACAGGATAGGCAATTAAACACAGGATACAAAGGAGTAAACAACAGCAGGTGAATATCATGACAAACATAAGTCAACACAGTTAATTTGCAATGTAAACAGACTTAATTCTCCAATTAAGAGAAATAGACTGGCACAGTGGATTAGGAAACAAAATCCAACAATATGCTGTATACAGGAAACACACTTAACTCAAAAGGACATTCATAGGCTCAAAGGCAAAGGATGGAAAAAAAATACTACATGCCCCAGCACCTCAGAAAAAAGCAGGAGTAGCAATTCTGTTCTCAAACACTCTCAACTTCAAACCAAGAATGATCAAATGACACAAACAAGGCCACTATATATTAGTCAGGGGAAAAATTCAAAATCAACAGATAACACTTATAATTATCTATGCACCAAACACAGGAGCAACCTTCCATGTGAGACAAATCTTAATGGACATGAAAAACGTAATATCTAAGACTACAATCTTAACAGGAGAAATTCACACCTCCTTATCTCAAAACCATAGGTCAACCAGACAAAAAAAAGTAAGGAAGTAGCAGAACTGAACCAAAGCTTGGAACTAATGGACCTGGAGGACATATACATAGTGTTCCACACAACCACAGCTGAATACACACTTTTTTCAACTGCATGCGGATTATTTTAAAAAATAGTTCTTATACTGGTCTAGAAGTCATACTTAAGAGTATGCAAGAAAACAGAAATTACCACATGAATATTATCTGACCACAGTGCAGTGGAACTGCAAGTAAATGACAAAAGAAACCAGAAAAATCCACTAAATTCATGGAAACAAAACAACACCCTACTCAGCACTCAATGGGTCACAGAAGAAATTCAACAAGAAATTCAGCAATACGTACAATTCAATGAAAATTCAAGCACAATTTACCAGAATTTATGGGAACCTGTACTGCAACATCATGAAACTCAGTTGAGCTCCAAATTTTCTGAACAAGATTATGGAGCCACAAAGTTCTATAGTGTGCCTGGGGACAATCATATAGAGAGAAAACTTTCTCTCAGGCTCTCACAGAGAGCAAATTGGTCAAGTATTGATTGTGACTCATCAACATGGATGACACAGACAAAGGATCTACAGAATCAGGTACAGGACGACAAGATAAACCCTGAGGGAACTTCACTGACCTCATAAGAAACATAAAGTACATGTGTTGATATATAAGTCTTGCTCTATCTAGGTCTTAAACATCCAGCAGAAAAGTATAAAAATGAAGCATACATCGCGGCACCATAATATTAATTTGAACTGTAAATGGTTATGGTCGACAGCTCCTTTGGATAACTCATTATTGTGGGATGCTGGACTACCTTGGATTGCGTTGTCGAGTTTAAGCACCTAAGGTATTTGAATGACAATGGAGTGCCCATCTTTGATGGTGTAGACAAAAGAAAGGGTATAGAAAGGACGAATCATGATGTGTGTGTATATACAGTATAGTTGGGATATATAACGATGTGCTTCTACATAATCCTATGAGAGGCAAGATTTGCACTAATGGTGGTTGAACAGGATATTATGTCAGCTTCTAGTACTATGAACAACCACTAGGAAAATAACACGGTAGAAAGTATTAATTATTGAATCTTTGATGTAATTCAGGTATAAAAAATAAGATATGCAAAGAGCTACACTCTATTTACTGATAAGCGACGTACGGTATAATAATGTGTGTAAGTATAATATAATGTATGCACCTTCTGTGATACCAAAACATTATGAAAACAGTTTGCACAACCGTATCCAAACAGAGCTGTGTGAGGAGGCTGGCGGCTGGGAACGGCGGCTGCACCAGCAGCGGTAGTGGTGTTCGGAGCAGCCCCAGCATTCTGGAAGCTCCAGGCAGTCTTTCTACTGAGACTGGGGCCAGGCTCTCACCCTCCCCACCCCGTCGTTTGTTTTCTGGGCGGGGCCACGTCGTCCACACGGGCGGAGGAGTCTGATGGAGTCAGAAGTCGCAGCTAGAAAGAAGAAACTCCACAGCCCAGCGATGTACATATTGTCTCATCTGCCTGTCAGTCTCACCAGGAAGGGCTGGTGAAGTCACAGGGACGCATCCTTTGTTGTGATTGATGATACGAGGAAAGCTGCCATCCTGCAAGCGAGAGCTTTCAGCCCGCTTGGGTTGCGAATGTAAAGGATTCCCTTTTTCCTGTTCAATTTAAGCAGTCAAGTAAAATCAAACTGGGCAATCATGGCAGAAAGAGGATTTGATCCCTGTGAATGTGTTTGCTCTCATGAACATTCAATGAGAAGTCTGATCAATCTGTTGCAGCAATCACAGTCCTACTGCATCGACAAAGAATGCCTTCAGGAGCTACCAGAACCCTCCAGTGACAGTGGCGTCAGTATTACTATGATTTTGATGACCTGGATGGTTATTGAAGTGATCTTGTTCCTACTGAGACCTCCCAATCTAAGAGGATCCAACCTGCCAGGAAAGCCACACAGCCCTCTTAGTGGACAGGATCTGCCGGCCCCTTCTGTGGACTAACTTTGTGATGTGGGAAGTGAAAATAGCTAACACCTTGCACGATCAAATGAACAGGGATGACCAGAGTGATGATCTTAACCCACTACGAGAGTTTTTCTTTGGCGTCTACAACATAGGAGGGTATTGTTTCCATGGGCTTCTCGAAACTTCAATTGCAAACTTATTTTTGCTTCCTGTGCTGTCATCATTCCTATTCACAGTGTGTTTGAGTAAATGATTATATTAAAAAAAGTTACTGGGGCTTTTTTGGTTGTTAAATTTCCACTCATTCTGTTTGTAACGATGACCATTAATTTTGTGGTAATTTCTGGCCTGATTGAAGGAAATTTGAGATTTCTGCATAATATTTTAAATAGTTTTGATAGATTTTTAATTTTTTTCCATGAGGTATTTATAAAGTTATTTGGGATTATCTGGGACTGTATGAAAGAAAATAAGAACCACAGTTGTATTTACATTTACCTTCTAGTTTAGTTGTGGCTGGCTGTTTTCTATAGTTCTGGACTGTATCAGCTCTTGGAATGCCTTACAAATTATAGATGAAACCTATATCTCTTGCTACAGTTGGTTTATATGGCTGCAGTAAGAGGAGAGCAGTGAAATGCTTGTTTACTGATTTTTTTTTATTCCTACTAAAATGTCTAATGTTAAGAGTACATTAAATAAATATGGTTGATCAGTAAAAAAAAGAAAACAATTTGCAGTGTATTAATTTATCAAATCCATCTTGTCAAGGTATCTTAAAACTGTCTCATTGATATTTGTACTTCAATAAATCAAAACAAAATATTTGCCTAATAAAATTTTATTTCAATATTTCCACCATGTAATCAATGCAAGCTGCAACTCTGATCTACCCTATAAAAATAATGTTAGAGTTAAACACTAATGTAAATATTAATATCTGCACTGATGGATCATGGCTTCATTGTAGAATTTGTTAATGTCTGTGTCTTGAATATGTGCCTTAATTTTGGGTAATGTTTTGAATTATTATATATACCAAAGAATAAAATATGACATGTAGTTACAAAAAATAAATAAAAATTTAAAAAATAATAAAAAATAAAAAAACTAGGATCCAGAAAGTGATAACTCAACAGCTTCAAAACAGTACAAAGATAAACAACATAAGACTAATAGGCATCAGTGAGAAAGAGGGAGGCAACACAAATGACATAGAAAGAGTATGGGCTGAAGAATATCATAAAACTACCCAAATATGGAGAAACAATCCAACATTCAGTAATTGAGGCATATAGATCTCCAAATAATATCAACCCATTTAAAAGTATACCCAGTCATATAATAGTCAAGATCTCAGAAATATAGCACAAGAACAGCATACTAAAAGCTGCTAGAGAATAGAAACAGATATCATTTACAAGAAAACCCATCAGAATGACAGAAGATTTCTCCTCACAAGCCATCCTGTTAGAAAGAGCATGGAGCAAGGTATTTCCAAGTCCGACAAGAAAACAAATTCCAACCCAGACTGATATACCCTGCAAAACTAGCTTCAAGTTTAGTGGAAAGGTAAAATACTTCTAGTATAAAGAACAACTAAAGAAATTTATGATGATCAAATGAACTATACAGAGAATACTAAAAGATATTCTAGGAAGAAATAAAAATACCCATAATACCAAGAACAACAGAAATAATCCACCAAATATAGCAAACAATTAAACACAGGAGAAAATTATGAAACCAGCAGCAGAAAAATAACATGACAAACATAAGTCAACACATACTAAATATAACTATCATTGTAAATGGACTCAATTCACCAATTAAAGGAAATAGACTGGCAGAAGGTATTAAGAAACAAAATCTAACAATATGCTGTATACAGGAAACATATTTAACCCATGAAAAATCCATATGCTACCATTTTGTAGTGAAAAAATATGTATATACAAAATAGCTACATTAGACATACTTTCTCTTAGTTCAATAAGAAGAAAGATTTGTGCTAATATTGTTTATACGAGATACCACATTTTCATCTTATCCTCTGACTAACTACTATGAAGACAACCATATGCAATGTTTTAGTTATTGTAAATGTCCCACTAACCTGTTTTGAAAATGTTTCAATGCTATCTCATTTTCTCATAAAAATGAATAAAAATTTTTAAAAAATAAAATAAAGCTTAACTTCAAAATATCCCCACTGATTGAATACTCTTCATCA
>PVKA01045545.1:0-15510 GCA_004027165.1 Ctenomys sociabilis | reverse complement strand
ATGGGAAACATTATTCACAAAATAATTTAAAATGTGAGGCCAGGAACAAATCTAGTTTGTTACTGGAAATACCTGGCTGTAGGCTAAAGATCAAAACAAGAAGATCCTATATGGAGACTTCCAAGATGGTTAGGATATAGCTTAAGGGACCTTCTCCTTTGAATGTTAGGATGCTGTTCTGGCTCTGCCTTATGCACCCAAAGAAGCCATGGCTGAGTACTTAGAGCACACACATGTCATGAAAATAAATGTGGGTGCTAGGTCCGGACCAGCCTAAGAGTTAAACTCATAGGAGACCCTCTCAGATTTGGAGACAGTTATATCAGTGACAGTATGAGCTCCAAATGTAAATGTCAGCTTCTTGTCTTCCCTGCTATTGATGAGAAGAAGAAGGCTGAGGAATCTCCTCAAAGGGTATATATTTTTATTCAGCAGCCAGACAGCCTATTGGAAAGAGACTGCTAGATCGATGAAGGTCTTTGGAGAATGGTAGATTGCAAATGCATTCTCAGGAAGTGGATTTAATCCAGGATGAGTTCCTGCTCCTTGAGGACGGTCTTCAGTATAAGCAAGCATTTAAGCAATGAGTTAAATTTCCATATGACCATACACATAAGTTCCCCAGCTATGCACCATATGAAATGAAAAAGGTACCTATCTGTCATTTTGTAATTTAAGTACTTTATGGATTTATAAATACTTTATGGATTTTTGTTTAGTACTCTGTAGATTTCTAGCTATCTGGATGATACTAGCAATCATTTTCTGTTTTCCACATTGTATTACTTTATGCTATATATAATTAAATATATTTTATAAAACAGATATGTTTTATGTGCATAGAAATAGGGATTTTTAGCATGCATGTGTATGTGTGTCCATATGTGAAAACCTATTTCCATAAAAAACATGCAAATATAGCTCCATGCATGAGGTAACCTATTAATGACAATATCCTATCATGCATTTGCTCCCATTTTATCTGATGTTTAATGACTTCTAAAAGTATTGAAAGATCCCCTCAACCAAAGCTTCTCAAGTGGCTTATTACTGAGAGTCTCAAGAGTGAGTTAAAACCAAATTAGTCATCTTAGCATGGTGTCATCCCCCTTAGGAATAAAAGACCCTTTCTTCCTGGAAAGACTGAGAGAAGGGGCAAGATGAAAAGGATCAGATTGATGTGGTGTGGATAACCAGAACACAGACCTGAGCTGACATCCTGATCTCTCAGTGGAACAGAGGTACAGTTTCTTAGCGTTGCCTGACAACAAAGCAACAGCGTGGAATCCCACGTGAGCGCTGACCTATTCATGGGAGGCAAGGGGACAACTTTGAGTTTTCTACACAGTATTGGTAAAACAATCACTTTTATGTGAGGGAGACCCAATGGTGTGGAATTTAGTGAAGTGGGAGGAAGTCATGTGACTTTTAGGCACAATGGCGCTGAGTAGGCAGTGACTGCAGTCAGCCAGGATTCTTAGGTGGATAGAGAGGAGGTAACAGTGGCCAGCTGCTGTCACACTTCTCCAGTCTTCTACCTGTCCATGAGGTACAGTACACAAACTGTATTTTGGCACTACCTCCTGTCTCCTCTTGAACATGCCTCAGATCTCACAATCAATCCCTCTTTGCAAATCCTATTGTCTTCTTTAATCAAGACCACCCTTACCACCATTAGCTCCTCCCTGCCACCTATGAGTGATGGCAAGCTAAAGCAATGTGCTTTATTCTTTGTTTCCACAAAGCTCACACTTTTGTCTGTATTGCTAGCCAAGAGTGTTGTAGGTTAGCAATGATCAGCCTGTAACACCCAGTGCTGGGTGTGGAAGGCCCCCCTGAGAATCGTCAGCAGCATGCAAGCAGAACCGGAGGGGAAGAGGGTGCACTGTTGATTCTTCTGGAGAAAGGCGTCATACTGGCTTTCCTGATGTGAGCTTGGCTGGGATTATCAGAGGAGCTTAGGACCTCGCTGTCACTGAGGCTGGCTGTGTTTCTTTTTCTGGTCTTTAAGCATTGCTTCCTGGGTGCAGTGCTGCTCTCTCTGCCTGCTGTGACAAAGCCTTCATCCCTGTGGCAGACCTTCTAACCTGAAGCATAGCAGAAAATCCCCCCACATCCTAGCCACAATACTTCAGTTTGTTAGTTGCCCAAGTAATAGCTTCTTTTCCAGATCCGCTTGCTCCAGTCTCTTAGAAACAGCTGGTCCCTGGGATGCATATTGTATAAACCAATCCCCAGTGGACAAGCCACTGTGTCTCTGTACTTCCTGCTTGCTTATGCAGTATAAGGCCTAGACCATCAGAGATGAGGGCCTGGTACTTTGGGAATGATCCTACCTAGTCAGTTCCCTTTGACATAAATAAATCTACCTCCAAATCCTGGCTTTCGTCTCAGAGTTTCTGCTTGCTGTTGCACCACTGCTGACCTTTAGGTCTTCCAAGTGCAGGTGCATGGCACTGACTTGGGTAAGACATTTCCATGGGCACTAGTTCTTCAGCTGGACCACTGCCGGACATTGGCATGGGGTGCAGGTCCTCAGCTGGATGCTTTGAGTCTCTAAGTGCATGGACTGATCTCCTGAATTTTTCTGCATTTGACTTTTTGGGGTGAGTATTTTAAAATAATCCTATCAATTATATGTCCTGTATTAAGTTCTGTCCCCTTGCAAGCCCTGACTACAGCACAGGGTAAGGCTCTGTTTGTATGTGTGGGCTTGGTGGAGCTACCCTCTCAGCACAGGATGGACGGGTGGCTTGTGCTCACCAGGACAATACCAGGAAGGCTTCAGAAGGGAACCCAGATGCCCCTGGCATGCGGACCAGTAATTCTTTACCCTCTGCCACGGCAGGCCTTTCTCCAAAACAGAAGTTCATTGTCATGATACTGGCTTTTCTAATTTTTTGAAGTCTTATATTTCTAACACGAAAATCTTCTGTGTTGCCCTATCCTTCCCTTACTATTTTTTTGCAAATAAATAGCTTTTTCATTAGGATCATAATTATTATTACCAGGAGAGTCAATCAAATTCTTCAGTGATCTTTGTAAATCACTGTCATGGTCATGACAAAGCTGTAGGCATGTTAATGTCCTTATTGATCTCTAATAACAATGGATTTTTTTTGTTGGGTAACTAAGAAAAATCAACTTAATAGCCAAAAAGTTCTAGAGCAACCCATAAAAATCTTTTTAATGAGAAAAAGAAAAGCGATGACATAATTTCAAAACAAGATAATAGGAAACTAATAATGGTTATTATTTTGCATATTGTTATCTTCAAAGTGGTTTCTCAGATTACCAAATACAGGCCTACAAAACTGACCCAACAGTATAATCGTAGACCATTCATTTCAAAGAACTAATAGAAATAAGTAGTATCATTATCTGGGCTGTCTTGTGTATATATAGCCGTATAGTTTTTCCTTCCCCATCCCAGTTGTTCTTTCTTTTTGAGCAGTTTTTCCCTTTCACCATATCTGTTGTATATTTTGGACCTTATTTTCCATGGAAATGGATTTTGGAATTTCATGGCAAATGAGAAAAGCAGCTCTTGGCTCCTTTGTGTGAGGTACAGATCTCTCATTTTATGTATTTTTTTATATGAGAGTTAAGCGAAGTAGACCACATAGCCAAACCCTTTAGCTTCTTCCTCTTGCGGATCTTCAGGTCAGGGGTTGCTGGGAGTTACATGCAGCAGTGCCCCAGAATAACTGGTGGCTCACACGCCTCTGGTGGATCAAACCCAGATTATGACAGTGTAATCTGTGCACTGGATTGCCTTTCGGTCTAAAAATGGAAGAGCACTGCCTCACTCTTTCTGTTTCTCTTTTTATTAGTATGTGTTTGTGCTACATAATAATTATAGTCATCTTGAGAAATTGGCATATATAATCGCATTCTTTCCGCCTCTTTCCCTCCCAGCCCTCCTATCTCTCCCAATTCCCAGACTCCCATCCCATCTCCTCAAAACCTACCACCCTGTGTGCTATCATCATTCTTTTATTTTGCTGTGTAAATTATTGGTATTGAGGATTTCTCATATAACTGTCACAGAGTATGTGATATGTAACATGTGTCTGATTGATTTCATTGAGCGTTATGGTCTCATGAGTTATCCACACCAAGGACACAAATTCATTTTTGTGGGTGAGTACTACTCTATTGTATATAAATAGAAGAGTGTCTTATCTGTTCATCTGTTGATGGATCTATAGGCTACTTCTAAGATTTAGCTATCATTCTTACTTTTCTAAGCATCTCTATCATGATTATTGGCATGAAATCACATTTCTGCTGAGATAGTGGATGAATAAAATCAGCTAAATGTACCTTCAGAGAGTGATAGATCCCCATTTATCTCACCAAGTTAAGTAGTAAATAAACTTTTCTAAACTAAAGGGAAAATTGATGGAACCCAGCAAACTGTGTGGATGCCCTGCGGATCCACACTAAGTACAGACAAAAAGAAAGTGAACTGGGTAACTTTGACAATGGGGACTCAGAAGCTGGCCTGTGGGGGAATGGGGAAAAGGTACAAAAGCCTGAGCTTGGAGAGAACGACAAGAAGAGTGGATGGCAGAACGCCCTAAGCCTTGCTCTCTGCACAGAGTTGCATAAGCTATGCGGCTCTGTGGTCCCATCCATTCTCCAGGGTCCTACTACTCACTCTGGTGGCCCGCCTGAGATCCATAGCTCTTTTGCTTTATTTTATTTTTTTTATGTGTTTGGTACAGGGTCTCACTGCACAGCTGGAGTTCATAGTGACACTCCTGTTTTCAGCCTCTCCAGCCCTGGGTTTACAGGCTTACACCATCACGCCGGTCTTGGTGACCAGCTCAGCATGCCTAGGGGTCGGGTTGGCGTGGCACATGGTGCTGGGGATTGAACCCTAGTCCCTGTGATTGCCTGAGCAGGTGCTTAGTGCTCTGAATCATCTCGCCAGCCCCAAACTCTCTTTTAGAAGTGTTGGCATGCATCAGCTCGCTCCTTGCCGCATTCCACAAGCCAGTGTGGTGCTGACTTCTTCTTTGTGCATCAGAGTCTTTCCTGCACTGCTTGAACAAGAGTGTCATGCCAGCCTCTGCTGCTTTGGGTGAGGACGTTCGCTGTCTGTTACGGTTTGCTCTTTACCCTAATATTGTTGGCACTGGCAGTCTACAGAAGTGCTCCGGGGTTCAACACGTCCTCATAACTTCTGATACACACAGGTGTAACAGTGGTCTCTGGGAAAAGCTCATCCGGCTTCACAAAATCCACGAGGAAGCCTGTACTGCCCAGGTAGGCCCCTGAGGGACAATGGCCCACAGAGTGAAATGGACACTGATTGTCTCTTGTGGTGGCTCAGGCCTGTAATCCCAGCACTCGGGAGGCTGAGGCAGGAGGATTGCTGTGAGTTCGAGACCAGCCTGAGCTACAAAGTGAGCTTAAGGCCAGCCTGAACTGTATAGTGAGTTCTCAAAAAAAGAAAAGAAAAGAAAAACCACACTCAGAACACTTAATAGAGACCATGCAGGGCCATCACTCCACACTGTCTTGTCTGCAATAGGCTCAGCAGCTTGTGTACGTGGTGTCTTTGATCTCCCACCAGCACATGGACGTGGGTGGTTCCTCCTCAGCTCAGATTTCAGAGGGAGAGAAATGAGAGGAGAAACATAGTCCTGTTTCCTCTGGCAGGAAAAAAAAAAAAAAAAACAAGGAATCAGGAAGCTCGGTCTCAAATTGTTAGAACTCATACGTCCTCATTGACACCCGTCTGGAACTCCAGACGTGATTCTATGAGCTTCGAGCCTCAAAGGTTTAGTGATTTGTGATCAAGAATGGAGATTTTTTTTCCCATTTCAAGTGCATAATTATTACATTAATTATCATTAACACATAATTAATGATTAGACACAGTTGTTCTGTCAGTGAACACAACTTCTTTCACTAGTTGAACTTCCATCACCTAAAGCACTTTTATAGCATTAGTCAGAACACCTCTGGTGTTTAGTTATATGGTATACGGTAGTCTGAGAACTGTCTAGAAGCAATAGAGACGTATGCTGTACACTTTGTAAATTTGAAATAAAGAGCCCTGTTTCCGGAGTCATAGAAGGAAGGGGAACTAATATATAAAAACTTTCTGATTTGATTACGCTTCAGTTTTCTCTCCTAGTTATCTGCCCCTTGGGGAGCTATCCACCAACCTCACTTCATATGCATTATGAAAACTACAAAGGTGCACATCCAGCAGTGCATGATAAAGAACTGATTATTGTGCCCAGTTTGTGGGCAGAACCACAGGGAGACACCGCTATCATTAGTGGTAACTTACCACAGTCTTGAAAGTTGCCAAGAGTAGGTTTTAATTGTTCTCAGCAACAAAGAAAGAGTAGGTTTTAATTGTTCTCAGCAACAAAGAAAGGATGTTATGTGATATGATGTGGCATGTATTAATTAACTGGAGTTATCCAGTACACAGTGTAAAAGCACCTGAAGGCAGCACGTCATACTCTATGCATAGATAAAATTTTTCACTTAAAAGAAGCCTCTATTGTTAAAAGAAGGAAAAAGCCTATAAAATTAAATAAAGCACCATGTATTAGAATGGATGGTATCACTGTAGTAGAAAGGAAAAACTTAACTCGGTTGTACTCATTAGAACCTTACTCAAGGCCAGATTTAGGCATCAAAATGCGTGTTCCAAAGTTGCTTAGCGATGCTGTTCCGTCCAACTGAAACTTGCTTCCCTGCTCAACTGGATAAGAAGCAGCTGTTTTTTACGAGTCCGGTGAAGCCTACATCCTTATAAAGGATATCTGGTGAAGACTACATCCTTATAAAGAAAATTACTTTCCTCTGTGTCTTTCTTATCTTCATGATACGTATGGGATAAGGTTGGCGATAGAGATAGCTGGCTAGATGGATGGCTAGGTAGATGATAGATGGATAGAGGATAGACATGTAGACATGGATCAGTAGATAGTGGATATACTTCGATAAATAGATGATAGAGGGATAAATAGATGCAAGTAGAGAAGAGATAGATGCTAAATATAAATAGAGGATAACATGAATTAGTATTTGGTGGGTGGATGGATGGATGGATGGATGGATGGATGGATGGATGACAGACATGGATGAATATGTAGTGGACACATATATGATAAGATAGATGCTCAGGTGGATTATACATGGATAAATAGAAGGATACAGTTATAAATAGATAAGAGATACATATAGATGCATGTATGTGTAGAACATATAGTTAGACAGACCTATATAAATAACACTATGAGTCCCTGACTTACTAACATTTAAACAGTGAATTTTCACAGATACAAATGAACCTTGCATTAGGAATGCCCCTAGATTGGCGCAGATGGTGGAATGAGCTCACCCAAAATCCTAATCCTGCATCATAAGTTTAAGGAAACTGTAAAAGTCAGAAGAAATTTATTTAGAGAAGTTTTGCATGTATGTGGGGTTTTCTATGTCTTACATTGTGTATTTGTATCAGTGTGTACAATTTGTCAGACTTACAAATGAATCCTATCCACATACATTCTCGCCAAGTGGAATGCATTTAAAGGTTGGGGACTGGGACTGGGAAAATAGCTCAGGGGCTGAGGAGATAGCTCAGGAGCCAGGGAGATAGCTCAGTAGAATGTGCCTCAGTTCAATCCCCCGTGCCTCAAAATAAAGTAAAATAATAATAATAATAAATGTCAGAGACTCTGTGTGAGATAGGTGAATAGGTAGAACATAGGTGGACAGAGTTTTATAAAGGATAGATATGAATGGGTGCCCCTTGAGACCATACTTACAAGTGCAATAAGGCAGACCCATATGTATATGATAAGATAGATACTCAGGTGGGTATACATGGATAAATAGATAAATAATATGTATAAACATCATATTATCTCACTAGTGTGAGAACTGAATGGATAAATAAGATCCAAAGCGTACAATAGCTATTGTACCTTGGGAAGAAACTGTTCAAAAGAGAAATGAACTGTGATGGGTTGAAAGGGGAAAGAAAGGAAGGGAAATAGAAAAACTATCTTCTATAACTAGACACAAGATGGTTAAGTTAGTTACACAGCTAGTTTCTCTTAGTTCATTGAAAAGAAAGGTTTGTTATAATATTGTTTGGACAAGATATCACCCCTTTTATCTTGTACTCTGAATACATAACTACCATGAACACAACAATATGCAATGTATTAATTATTGTAACTCCTATTAACTTGCCTTGATACTCTCTTGTGTTATTTTTATTTTATTTTCTCTTTAAAATGAAAAAAGATGAAGGCACCAGTGATAGCTCAGTAGAATAGGGCCTGAGTTCAGTCTCCAGTTCTTCCAATAAAAAAATGAAAAAAGATACGCAAACATTGGTGAATGAATAAATATTTGTAGATGATGGATACAGATAAATGATAGATGAGAGAGAGATTGACAGATGAGGGAGCTAGATCATAGAGAGAAATTGATAGATGGATAGATAATAGAATAGGTAATCACAATCAATGGACAGATGGTTGGGTAAATAAAAAGAGATGATGGACTGTGGACAGATGGACATAGAAATAGATAAGAGGTAGTGGATAGGTAGTAGATCTTTCCTTTGAAATGACACTGATGTGTTTGTAGGTCTGACAGTCTCGCTCAATATTTCTGCTTCCCCCCTTGAATATCACATAGTGGGTCCTTACCAGTCTTTGTTGATTGGAATAACAAACTTTATTTCCAAGAATCTTAACATCCTTCATGTGTAATTTTATAAACAAGAAACAAACCCATTTGATACAATCACTTGCTATCAGCTCTGTGTTATAGATGGGTTCTGTACATGGTTCTCTCCCAGAAAGTGTGCGTTTCAAATCCATCTCAAGAACCCACCAGTGGAAGTGGGAAACCAGCAGGGGCTTCACCCTGTATAACCAGGTTGAATAAGTAATGTAGTGGTCAAAATTCATTAAAATTTTATCATTGAAAATTTATCTTTTGAAAAAAATAAAATTTTTAACTTACTGAAACTCAGCACAAATGACATACTGATAACATCACAATGACTAATAAAGCCATTTTCATCAAATGCATGTTATAAAATAGATACACAGGATAACACTTGAGGTTTTTGGGTGCAGCTGGGGATTGATCTCAAGCCTTTGCGCTTGCCAGGCAAGCACTTATTCTACTGAGCTATCTTCCTGGCACCATGAAAGATAATTCTTTTCATGATCTTTTTAATCCCTCATAAATCTGTGTGTGTGTGTGTGTGTGTGTGTCGCTCTCTTTTTCTTTCTCTCTCCCTCCCTCTCCCTCACTGTCTCACTCACTCACTCTGATCCTCCATTCTGCTGTCATTTATGCCTTTCCTTTGTCTCTCTCTCTCTCTCTCTCTCTATTTCCTTTTTAGTCCTCCCTTCTTTCACTATGAATCTCTGTCCTCTACATCATAGTTCTCTCAAAGACCTTTTCCACCCTGATAATCAGAAAGAAAAAACAGCTTTTAAGTAACTATTTCTCAGGTATCAGAATGCCAAAACCAAGCTGTATGTCCTTTGAAATATGCTATTTATTTGTGTAGGCTTCCTGTACATTTTTTTGAACACTAAAATCCACCTGTTTCTCACAGCTGTGTGGATTTTCTGAAAAATAAGAAAACATCAATTCTCTTAACTTATATCCTCTGAGCTGTAATGCTGGCTACTGACCTGTTCTCTTTCTTACCCCATCTAGCTACAATATATTGTATGAGATATAGGAAAGTCATATGACATATGTAAGCTTCTT
Organism: Ctenomys sociabilis; assembly: GCA_004027165.1. Lineage (NCBI taxonomy): Eukaryota > Metazoa > Chordata > Mammalia > Rodentia > Ctenomyidae > Ctenomys > Ctenomys sociabilis. Next base: position 5,730 of record PVKA01045545.1, on the reverse strand, counting down.
AAGAAACCAGAAGAGATTTTTTTTGTGGAACCAGGAATTGAACTCAGGCCCTTGCGCTTGCCAGGGAAGTGCTTATTCTACTAGCCATCTCCCTGGCTCCCCAGAAGAAATATTTGTAAGAAATTACAGAGTTATTCTATTGGTGCTATACGAGAAATTACAGTTCTTTTAACAAAGAATAAAGTTTTTAATTTTTTTGTATTTTTATAGAGACTTCAAATTAGAATTAAAACAAAAAAAAGTGATACAGAATTTCATTTAACAAAGTAACATTAATTTCACAGTATTGATTGTAATACATAGTGTTGTCTTCCAACTGGTTCTTCATATTACCAGATATGTGCATGTAAAATTTAAGAAAAACAGAAAAAAATGTGTAAGAAATTAAGAAGGGAAAAAGTACAATTAAAAAAAAAAAAAAAAGCATTGATTGCTTCTTTCCGTAGACCATCAGAAATGCACAGTGCAGTTGTCTAAACCATCCTCCTTACATACTAGATAAATCTCTTTCCCCCACTTCCTTTCCTGTCCTTCTCCACTCAGTAACTTTTTCCTTTTGAATCAGTTCATTCCCTTTTCCAGTATCTACTGTACCCTTGACAAAGAGGAGTACAAACTATCATTTATTTTCCTCTAATCTCTTTGCATCTCCAGACACAAAATTCTTACATTCCCAATGAAATAGGAAATTATCTGATTATCTACTCTTTAAATAAATCAACTTACATAGATGGTGAAGTCAGCATTCACAGAGGAGAAGGCTAACTAGAGTACACAGAATTTATGGGATTATTTTGTAATATTTACCCAAAATGTCAAATATAGAATAATGCAGGACATCTCTGCACACACCAGATACCCAGAGAATCCAGCTGAGGGCTCACACAACATGCCAGTTGTATGAGTCCAGCTGGAGGCCTAGAGCCCACGACAGAGCCTCATGCAAGGCTACATCAAGGCTCTGCACTGGGAAGGCCTCAGGTGCAGCGGTGGAAACTAGAAATTCTGTACCAGTGGGATGAATCTGTGCGTGGAATCTGTACTGGATCCAGGAAGCGACACTCAAAGTGCAGATCAGAGATCCTCCCAAAGAGAAATACACACATCCTATGTGATAGTGAGGACTCAAGCTAGGTTCATATCAGGGAAACCAGTGTGACAAGCTTCTCCAGGAGAATCAGCAGCACCATCTTCCCCTCTAGTTCTTCTCTTATGCTGTTGGCAACAATATTCAGGTGGGATTTCCACGCCCAATATTCCAGCTGATTCAGTTCAGCTGCGTGTGACAAACTGCCCATTAGTTAATCCAGCACAGATGGAAACTAAGTATCAAGTTATAGCTGTAGCTCAAGAAACTCTCCTCAGTATAATGGGTTAATCTCGGGTTTGTGTTTATTAGATCCCTAAAATTAAAGGTGAAATCTTTTATTCTCCAAGGAAATCAGAAAATGTAAAACAAGCAAAACCATTGGTCTTTATGGTCCTGTGAGCCCTTGCGGGAAGTTGAAGTTTTCCAGACAAAATTTACCCTTATTTGAAAATTTACTAGGGCAGTCAAGTTACATAGGCTTTCAGCTTTATTTCCTTAGATCCAAGCATTAGGTCTATCAAAGTCCCATGATATTACGTCGAAGTAGATAAAGAGAGCAGCATTGTAACAGAACTAATTTGCATTTGAAAAAGAATGTCTTGCCTTATAATTTCAAGACATGAATACATTAGAAACTAAATTATATAAGCTTTACATAAGTCCATGTAAATTATTTTATTTGAAATTATAATTGCTACAAGAGGGTCAATGTTAATCCAACACCCGACAGTAAAGTTTTTGATTCTGAAAGATTTCAAGACCACCCAGACTGAAGTAATGAAAGGATGGATGATTTCCAAAATAAATCCTTTGTAGAGAAGTTGGGTAAAAATCACACTGAGAACAGAGCAATGAAAAGAATTTCTTGAGCACAAAGTCCCCCTACCCCTCAGTTAGAAACAGAATGAGACTTTGAATTAAATTTTTCTATAAAGATATTCAATTAAGTATCATTAAGCATGTTTAGAGAGGAAAAAGCTAGAGGTCCTTCCTAAAATTTTATTTTATTACTACATGTTTGCAGTACCTGAAGCTTACACATGTCAAACATATATGATCTATCTTGATTCCTTTTTATTACCCTTTCCCCTCTCACACACCTCCTCCCTTGTCTCTGAATCTTTTTTCATTATTATTATTATTATGGAGTCTTAAGAGATGGCTTCTTTCTCTGTGTTCCTATCTGCACCCCTGTCATCACCAGAATATAAACTTTTTTTGGTCAGAAACAGACACACGCAAGATAATCAGTGAGAAATCTGTTGAGACCCCATGCAATTATGCGAATTTTAATGGTGGCAATCTGCACGTAGATCAAATAAAGATAATTTAATAAATAGCTAAGGAACTAATGATATAGCTTACTAGCAGAATGCATGCTTACTGTGGATGGAGCTCAGGGTTCCACTACCAGCCTGCAAAAATGAAATAAATGAACAATAAATAGCTGAAAAGATTTGCCACTGTTGCCTGGCAACTTACAAGTTGAGGTCTTGGAGGGAGGACTCTACATATCCAGTCCGTGTCTCTAAGTTTGGAGTTGAAATTAGCTGCTGTAAGAGAATGCTCATCTGCATTTGATGCTATGAAAATATAATGTCTATTTGGTTTTCAAATATAATTGAAGATATTTAAAAAGCATACCAGGCCCCTCAAACTGTTTGTGTAAAAATTATGTAAGTTACCCTGTTATAAATTCATTTCTGAGTTACTTCCTGTTATTTTAGTTTGCAGACAAGATGAAATCCAATCATTCAAAAAGAAATTTACATCTAGGTCATGACACAAGCCCAGAATTCTGAAATTATTTTGCAGAATGCCAGAAATGCTTTTCCTTAGCTTCTGTGGAAAACTATGTCCACATGATTCTCTTATCCAGGTCCAGAAATGCAATGAGGATTTTAGGGTAATTTTTAAATTATGCTTTGGAACATACTAGAAGAATCATATTAGAAGGTAAAGTAGTGCCATGTGAACCTGCAAAATGATAAAAGAGAGAAAGAGCTCTAGCCCAAGATCATAAGGAGCAGAATTAATTCATCAGAGTCCATGTTGCTTATGTCCCCTGAAATGAAACCTTGGGAATCGTGTCAGGTGTAGGCTTTAGACTCATGCAGTCACATTAGATGTCTTTTAGGTATCTTTAGAAATTGTGGTCGTAACAGATGGGTAGAATATAAAAAGGTATTCAGAAGGGAACCATGCTGCATATAGATTAGTTGAATCTATCACACACACTGGCCCTGCTTGGCATGAATATTGCAGATCTGACTTGCTTGCATAATTGATGTGCGAGTTAAATGCAGGTGTATAGGCTGTGGACCACTGTTCTTTAAAAGTCTTTGAAAAGCTGCTGACTCCAAAATTCTCCCATACTCGTGCAATAAATTACAGGCCAATGTAAGAGAATTCATTAAAGGTGCACACAGTGTATTAAATTTTGTCAATCTGATAAGTAGATCTGGTAAGTCCTTATGTATACAGACATTTCTTAGTGGAAATGTCAATCCTATGTTACTACAGAATTTTAATGGTTATGGCAAGAGCATCTTTATTTAATTAAAACGGTAGATTCCTTTGCCCTTTGTAACGTAAGATCAGACACAAAAAGAGAAAAGGTATGTGACTTTGGTAGTACACTACATAGCTAAAATTTGAATCCAGCTTATTCAAAAGTTGCTTTGGGCTTTTAAACATCAATATGAAATTTATTCATCTAATTCATTATAATTAGAAATTGAAAGTACAGATCTGCTCTATACAGCATTTTAACTTGAACCTCGAATTTAGGCTAAACTCAAGAGAAGCATTACAAAGGAATATGTGCATTATGTACAGAATGGTTTGAACTAGATCAATGCTAAACATTGTTGACTCATGAATGTTGTTTAATTTACTGGTAGATCTTCAGACCACAAAAAGGCAAGGATATTATTAGTGTACAAGTTAGGCGTGAGAGAGAGAGAGATTAAGTCTATAGAAATGATACAACTAAGAAAATATGTTCAGTAATCAGGAAATTGAAGGAAACTTAACAAATTTGTAAGCCTGGTTTCAAACCTTCAATAATTGCTAAATAACCCCATATATTAATGCAGACAAAACTGAAAGTATACTTTAAAAGTAATTGTACTATTAGCTAGCTTTCTGTTTAAAATTGTATTTAGTCCCTGAAATCAAAGTATGTGGTTGTGGAAGGCAAATCAGGACTCTGGATTTGCAACCATAATTGAAATATTAACGCTGAAAGCCAAAGTAACTTTTAACCCATTTATGTGTAAATTTTTTCCTTCCTGTGCTGATACTAAGATGCAGAGGATAGAAGAAGTTGTTTTCTGATAACTTTCAACTAAATGCATCCAAGAAGTCTTGCAGTGATCAAAGAAATTATTTACTAACGTGTAACCAACATTTTTCTTTTGAAATTTCTATTTAGAGATGTCAATATTCATAAGAAGTTCCATTCCTTCAGGGTACTTGTTTCTGGAGCATAAAATGAATTTCTGTTTGCAATATTAAATGAGGAGTTAAGTAATTTTTATGCGCTTAATATTTTCTGCTGAGCTGTTATTGAATTTGTAACAGAATTGTAGCAGAACCTGAGTTGTAACTTTTTTCAAAAATGTATTTGGTTGTAACAGGGTCTCACTATGCAACTTGGACTCATAGTGATTCTCCTGTCTTCACCTCCCCAGCTTTGGGATTACAGGTATATACCCTACACCCAGACTCTGTGGCCGGCTCAGCCCTCCCAGGGGAATTGTGGGCTTGGCCTGTGGTGCCTGGGATCCAGCCACGGTCCCTGTGCTTGCCTAAGCTTGCCTAAGCAGGCATTTTACTCCACTGAGCTATCTCACTGGTTCCCGAGTTGTAACTTTTATAAAGTTGACTGTGACAAAGCATTAGAAAGAAAGTATTTCCACCTCAAAACAGAAAAAGATAAACTTAAGCTGTTGCCCAGTTCCCAAGAAGAGGGAATCAACTGTGGAACCTGGCAGTAAATATTGTTTCCTGAGTGTGTGCACTGCTCCCATCGCTGCAGAAGGGAATCCTGGGCCCCTGTGCACCATTTCACATCACTTAAGTGGTCAGCAGTGCTCAGATGCAGGAGGGAAACATGAGAAGTGATAGATGTACTGTCTCTTGCTGCTGAGAAAAACCAAGAGGACTGGCCATCACAGGACTAGAACTCGGAGTAGAGAGTGTAGGGTGTGGAATGATCATGATTTACATTGCCTTTCAAGCTCTCCTTCACCATTGATGTGTGCAAGTGTTACGTTCTCTGATTGGAAGAAAGATTGCCCTCCGTATTTATATTTTCAGTGCACCATAGAAGAGAAACCATGTGATGTTTAAGTGTGTGTGTATCTGATTTATTTCACTTAACATTATGATCTCACCAGAGCAAAGGAGGACGTAGATCTTTTCCAAAAAGGGAACCAAGAGGTGGACGGAGACCAGCGGGAGAGAGGGTGCAAAAAAGAACGAAGCTGCATCATGGTCGTGGACTCGATGTGCACAAGCATTCCAGTCATGACGTACTGCGGAGATGTTGTCATAAAGCATAGGAATTCAGAAAACCGTGTCACTAAATCACTCTGAGATGCCACAGTTCAGAAAGAGATTTCACAGAGAGGCCT
>PVKA01045544.1:0-15484 GCA_004027165.1 Ctenomys sociabilis | reverse complement strand
CAGAATGCTGGACTGTGTTGGATTGTGGTGTCGAGTTCAAGCACCTAAGGTAGTTGAATGTCAATGGAGTGCCCACTTTTGACAGGTGTAGACAAAGGAAGGGTTGTAGAAAGAAAAAATCAGGATGTGTGTGTATAGACAGTACAGTTGAGACAGATAACGCTGTGCTTCTACATAATTCTATGAGAGGCAAGATCTGTACTAATGGTGGTTGGACAGGATATTATGTCAGCTTTTAGTGCTATGGTCATCCACTAGGTAAATAATTATTGAATCTTTGATATAATTCGGCTATAAAAAACCTGTAAATATAATTTCATGTATGCACCTTGTACAATACCAAAACGTTATGAAAACAGTTTGCAATGTATTAATTCATCGACTCTGTATGGTTAAGGTGTTTTGAAACTGTCTGATTGACATTTGTATTTCAATAAAATAAAAATAAATGAAAAAAAAAAAAAAAGAAAAAAAAAAGTTCACCCAGAACAAGTGCAGAGTGCACTATTCCAGGTGAAACGAATGAAATAACAGCATCTGAATCAAAGTCATAACATCAGAAAGATCATGAGGAACTCAAAGCAGAAATAATTTCTGATTTCAAAAACGAATTCTTTGAGAAAAAAGAATTCATTGAAATCATAGCATATGAAATACAGAAACAAGTCCGAAAATATACAGAGAAAACCCACCGTGGAAGAAACACTGCAGAAACAGAATTAATAACTACCTCTAAAGAAGACATGGATAAAAAAAATTGAGGAGATCAGAAATATGATGGATTCCTTGAATGAGCAATACAGAAAAGAAATTGAACGCATGAAACAGAGTCGAAGAGGTATAGAAGAGCAAAAAATATCAATCACAAATCTACAAAACCATTTGAGTGAAAGCGAAGACAGAGTTTCAGATCTGGAGTACGCTGGTGTGGCTAGTGAAAAGATGCGAAAGGATCTCTTAAAAACCAAGAGAAGGAAGAAGAAAATAATCTATCACCTGCAAGATGATGCCAGGATGAACAATGTGAGAATAATTGGTATCAAAGAGAATGAAGGAGTCAATACAAATGACATAAAAAGAATTTGGGGAGAAATAATTGCAGAAAACTATGCAAATATGAGGAAACAATCCAACATTCAGGTCACCAAAGCATACAGAACATCAAATAACTTCAACCCAAGTAAAAACACACAGAGATATATAAAAGTTAAGATGCCAGAAATACAACAATAAAATAATATACTGAAAGCTGCTAGAGAAAAGAAGCAGATCGCATTCAAAGGAAAACCCATCAGAATTACAGCCGACTTCTCTACACAAACAATGAAGGCAAGGATAGCATGGAGCAGAGTACTTCAAATTCCAGCCCAGACCATTATACCCTGCAAAATTCTCTTTCAACTTCGATGGAGAAGTGAAATACTTCCATGACAAACAACAACTAAAGTATTTCATGATGACTAGGCCATCCCTTCACAGGCTACTGAAAGATGTTCTAAGAGAGAGACCAAAATGACCAGAACTCCATGAATGAGAATGGAAGGAACACACTAAACAGGACAGATAATTAAACACAGGATACAAAGGAGTAAAACAACACAAGGTGAATATCGTAACAAACATAAGTCAGCGCATTTCAATTATACTCATCAATGTAAATGGACTCAATTCTCTAATTAAGAGAAATAGACTGGAGGCAAGTATAATATTGATTCCAAATCCAGGGAAAGAAAAAACCAAAAAGGAGAACTACAGGCCAATCTCCCTCATGAACATAGATGCAAAAATACTCACTAATATTCTAGCAAATAGAATACAGCAAATCATCAAGAGGATCATACAACAAGACCAGGTAGGATTCATCCCAGGGATGTAACAATGGTTCAATATTAGAAAATCTATAAATGTATTACACTATATTAATAGACTGAAATCTAAAGACCATATGATCATTTCAATTGATGCAGAGAAAGCCTTTGACAAAGTCCAACACTCATTCATGTTCAAGGTCCTACAGAAAATTGGAATTGATGGACCCTACCTTAACTAGATAAAAACTACCTATGAACACCCAAAAGTTAACATAATCCTAAATGGGGAAAAACTGAAATCTTTTACTCTTAAATCAGGTACAAGACAAGGATGTCCTCTGTCATCCCTCCTAATCAATACAGTCTTGGAATCCTTAGCAACAGCCATTACAAAAGAGGGAGAGATAAAAGGAATAAGAATAGGTAAAGAAGAAGTTAAATTATCATTGTTTGCAGATGACATGATAATTTACTTGGAAGACCCCAAAAATTCCAAGAAGAAATAGCGACAAGTGACGCAGAAATTCAGTAACATAGCAGGATACAAAATCAGTACTGAAAAGTGAGTAGCATTCCTCTACACAGATAACAAGCACACTGAGAGGGAATCAATAGAAACAATAACTTTTAAAATAGCACCGCGGAAAATGAAATACCTTGGAATTCACTTAACCAAGGAAGTCAAAGACCTTTTCACAGAAAATTACAACACCATTAGGAAAGAGATTATAGAGGATTTCAGAAAATGGAAAGATATTCAATTATCTGGGATAGGAAGAACCATCATGAAGATGGGCATACTTCCAAAACTGCTGCACAGATTTAATGTAATCCCGATCAAACTGCCACCAACATACCTACCAGACTTAGAGAAATCATTCCTAAAATTTGTTTGTAACCACAAACGACCTAGAATAGCAAAGGCAATCTTGGACAATAAAGAAAAAGCAGGAGGCAACACAATTCCTGACTTGAAATTATACTACAAAGCCACTGTGATAAAATCAACATAGTACGGGCAACAAAATAGACCTGAGGATCATTGGAATAGATTAGAAGGTGCAGAAATATATATGAACACACTCAGCCATCAGATCTTGACAAACGGTCCAATCATACTTACTGGAAGAAAGACAGCCTCTTTAATAAATGGTGCTGGAAAACTTGGCTTTCTACATGCCGAAAACTAAAAGCTGACGCAGCTTTATCACCATGCACTAAGTTAAAATCAAAATCGATTAAAGATCTAAACATTAAAACAGAAACACTCAATCTCCTGGAAGAGAAATTAGGAGGAACTCTTGAAGACATAGGGGTGGGTAAAGAGTTCATGAACAAACATATATTTGCAGGGGAAACACTTGAACGAATCAACAACTGGGATCAACTCTTCTTGAGGAGTTTCTGCATGTCAAAAGAAACTGTCAACAGAGTGAAAAAAGGACCCACAAATTTTGAAAAAATCCTAACTAATAAGCAATCAGACAAAGGTCTGCTGTCTAGAATATATAAAGAACTAAGATATAACAGGGCCCTCAAATTTAAAGACCCAGTTCAGAAATGGGCATCTGAGATGAATACACACTTCTTAGAGGATGAAATTTAAGAAGCAATAAATATATGACAAAATGCTCCACATCGCTAGTCATCCATGAAATGTAAATAAAAACAACACTGAGATAACATCTCATCCCAGAAAAATGGCTATCATAAGGAAGTCAACCAACAACAAATGTTGGAGAGGTTGTAGAGAAAAGGGAACACTTCTTCCCTGCTGGTGAGAATGTAGACTGGTACAAAAATTGTGGAGATTAGTGTGGAGACTCCTCAAAAGTGTAGGACTGGAAATCCCATACAACTCGGCTATCCCCCTAGTGGGAATTTTCCCAGAGGAGCAGAAAACATTGTATCGTAGTGATATATTTGTACCTATGTTTATAGAATCACAATTTGTGATAGCAAAATCTTGGAAACAACCAAGATGTCCATCACATGAGGAATGCTTGAAAAAGATGGGATATTTCTATATAATGGGGCATTACTCAGCTATTAAGAATGATAAGCTTAAAGCATTTATGTAGAAGTGGATGCCACTTGAACATATACTCATAAGTGAAATAAACCAGACACACATGTGCAAATATCGTATAGTCTCTCTAGTATAAGAAATCAAAAGAAGAAATACAAGTGGAAATGTTCAACAACAACTGCAAACAATTGAGTCAGATAAGGCAAAGTGAATGGCATATTCTGCAGGGTACTAATCAGCTTTTCTTCTGGATGGTTAACAATTGGAGAAATAGAAGAGCCGCAAGGCCACTCAACATTTTGGCCCTAGCCTTTCAAGGTCAGTGAAGACTCAGGATGTAGGATAACCTGTACTGCAACATCATGAAACTCAGTTGAGCTCCAAATTTTCTGAATAAGCAGATTATGGAAAGAGATAGAAGATCCTTGGTGTATCTGAGGACAATCACGTTGAGAGAAAACTTTCTCTCAGGCTCTCACGGAGACCAAACTGGTCAAGCATTGGCCGTGACTCATCCACATAGCTGACACAGACAAAACACCTACAGAACAAGGTACAGGACTATGAGATAAACCTTGAGGGGACTTCACTGACATCATAAGAAACACAAAGTACATGTGTTGGTATATCGGTCTTGCTCTATCTCGGTCTTAACCATCCAGGAGAAAAGTGTATAAATGAGGTATATACCATGGGGCCATAGTAATAAGTTGAGATGTAAATGAATATGGTCAACAACTTCTTCATATAACTCACTATTACTGTGGAATGCTGGACTGTGTTGGATTGTGTCATTGAGTTCAGGCACCTAAATTAGTTGAATGACAATGGAGTGCCCATTTTTGACAGGTGTAGATAAAGGAAGGGGTATGGGAAAGAAGAATCATGATGTGTATGTATGGACAGTGCAGTTGGGATTGATAATGCTGTGCTTCTGCATAATTCTATGAGATGCAAGGTTTGCACTAATGGTGGTTGGACAGATTATTATGTCATCTTCTAGTACTATGGACAACCACTAGGAAAATAACAATGTAGAAAGTATTAATTATTGAATCTTTGATGTAATTCAGGTATAAAAAATAAGATACATGAACAGCTATACTCCCTTAATTTCCTGATAAGAGACATATGCTATAATAATGTCTGTAAGTATAATATCATGTGTGCACCTTATACGATACAAAAACATTATGAAAACAGTTTGCAATGTATTAATTTATCAAATCCATCTTGTCAAGGTATCTTAAAACTGTCTCATTGATATTTGTGCTTTAACAAAATAAAAATAAAAATACATTTTTTTTCAAAATAAATCTCAAAGGCGAATGTTTGGGTTACATGGAATTTCTAGCTTTAATTTTAGAGTAATCCCATACTGATTTCCATAGCTAATGTGCCAGTCTGTGCTGTACTAACTTTTTTTTAAATGCTTAGTTTTGTTAGTACTTAACTGAAATATAAAGTGATCATCTTAATCATGGGGAATTGATTCAACCACAGTACAAAACACTGAATCTTAGAAATGTTTTCACTTGCTTTCTCCACTGAGAAATCTTGAAAATTACTTCAAGATTTCTATTTCTATTTCATACTTTTTTATGCACTTTATAACATGGTAAGAAGCCCACATTGCTCTTCTTTCCTTTTCTTGTTTCATCGCTCAGTGGTTTAAAGGAAGCCCTTTCAGCACTGTTGTCATTCATACTTACATGTTTCCATATATGATTTGGTGGTAATATTCATAGTGGCTGAAATATAAAAGGACAATTTATGCCCTCCTACTGAAGGGTGAATCACAGGCAGTGGCAGTTAGAAATCCACACCGGGTAGCTCAGCGGCACAGCATCTGCCTAGCAAGCGCAAGGACCAAAGTTCGATTCCTGGTACCAAAAAAGTAGACTAAAATACAGAAAATAGATTTTTATACAGAAAATATACTTTAAAAAACAATGGTGAGGAGCAAAGAACTTAGGATAACAACAGAGCTGCGTGTGTAACCTAGTGCCTCAACAAAAAATGTGTCTGAGCAGGAGAGTTTAGTAATGGGTTCTGAGTGGCAGAAGAAATGTTTGATCTTCTGAGGAACACAGAAATTTAGGTGAGAGATGAATTTGGTAGCAGGAAGAGGAGCAATGAATCCCCCAATCCAGGACCCAGCTGTAAAACTCAGGAAGATCTGAGAATTCATGAGAAGTGAGTAGCGCATAGGTCATTGCCGGGAGCAGGATACACTCTGTGGCTCCCATGGAGAAAAAGAACTAGAGCTGGCTAATACAACCAGGAACAGACATGGTAACACCTTTGTACAGGCAAGTGGCCAGCAACTTAGGCACAATGGCCGTGGCGTACCAGACCTCTAGGAAGGACTGATTCCCTGAGAAGATGTGCATGGTTGTACGCAGTGTGGAGTCCATGAACACAAGGAAAATGATGAGGGTGTTTCCCATGAGGGAGAGCAGGTACATGGAGAGGAAGGTCAGGAAGAGAGTGAGCCATAGGGAGAGAGAAGCCTGAGAAGCCGAGGAAAATAAACTCTGTCTTGTGGTTCAGTTTTCTCCATCCATACCTCATCTTCTCTAATCTGGAAGGGACCAGCAATACTGAATGATAGATGATCAAGTAGTTAAGAATGGGAAGTTGTTTTTCAGTTATTTAGTGTTGTAGTGATTCACAAAATCAAGAGCAATGAAGCCATGTCAAAAGCATGACGACCGATAAATAAACATCTTCCGTGTCACATTTGATTTGCAAGATAATTATTCAGTGTATGTACCCTAGTGACCTACAGTTTCAGGGGAAGAGAATCCCTGGAAGTGTAGTAATGGCAATTTCATTCATATTTTCAGTTATGATACTATAGTTTTGAACTCAGAAATATCAGTTTCATAGCTCATGCAAAGAGTGTGGCTATGTGTGAGAGTTCAGCCTTATGCTGTCACTGAGGATTTCATGTTGTAAAATCCAAAGTGTGAAGAGGAAAGCAGAGATGTTGTTGGCAGAGTGAATCCATCAGCGACTTTTCATAGATACACCAACCATGGCAGCAGAGAATGTGCTCCCTGTAGTTGTTATTTTGTGAAATTGATTAGTTGAATATTGGATGTTCAGTGTGAGTAAATCCTACATCTAGAGCACAAAGCAGAGATGTACAGCTCAACAAATATAAATGAAGTAATTCAAAAAATTAAAATTTCCAATGTTTGGTGAGTTTTATTAATCATTTTGTCATGTTTTCTCTCACTGATGAGGATATGCTTTCACTGATCAATCTCCTCCCCGGCCCAAAAGTTGAGAAAGATTTTGGTTTGTTCTTTTTTCTGTTTTGTGGCTGGATCAAGCTGCCTTAAGAGTGGGTCTGGTAAAGCAGGTGGAGCTGGGGATGGAATCACTGTATCTTGCCCCTGACTGCCTTTGCATGTGCAGTCACTTAAACAACTGAGCTTCTGGCAGGTCTCTGGAAAGCACACGTTAAAAGAAGTTAGAAATCTCATGCTTAGGGACAAGACAAGCCCATTGAATGTGCATATTTCTTTCATTATCAACAAATCTTGAGAAATAGAAATCATGTCCAATCATCGTAGCCCTGAGAAAAGTGTTCTCACATATGAAAAATACATTTTATAAATTATATCATGTAAATTTTCCAAAGAAAGTTACTTAATATCTCCTGTATCCAAAGGAAAACTTGCCTGAATGCATTCCAGGGACAATGGACTTCCTCTCTAGTCTCTGCTTTATGTCTTTCCAGTGCTTGAGTCTTCAAAAATTATTATGCAGTATATTTTTGTATAGGTTTGTGCCGCCAATAAGAAGGCTCCCTGTAGAGCAATTGGCACGGGAAAGAGTATTCCAAGTTAGGGACCTTAGAAATCAAGAGTCTCATATTTTTACTATTTCATTTGAATATCGCTGGATGGATGTATTTTAATTCCCCTGCATGTGAAGCTGTCAGTTCTAATTCCTGAATGGCATTAAATGTTTTGCTGTATCTATGAGTAATAAAACTTAATGTGTACATTTTAAAGTTTGTTTTGAACTTCAAAAGATGTTTGAAAGACATAGAATGTATAGAATAGAATTTATAACTTAAGAAAGTTTATATGCTGAGCTAATTATTAAATATATTTGAGTGCATTCTGATTTTATAAAGATGTTTGTGCATTTTGTGAACTTGTTTACATATCTGTATGTCATTCTGTGAATAACTGTTCTTCCTTTTATTGATCTCAAAAGTTTTCATTTCTTTGATCACTTGTTCATAATACAATTTGGGATATAGACTTTAAAGCAAGAATAACCAACTTGTCTAAGTGTATCAAAAATGGTTCACTGACATCTTATCAAAAATTTAATTAAAAATTCCTTATACGGGGAAGAGATTATTGGTCAATTCTCCAACTGTTGAAAAGAGGAATTGTCCACCTATATTCACTAATAAGGAGCCCCCAGTAATCTCCATAATCTGTTGGAAGACATCCCCAATAATTTGGTCATTGGTCAAAAGATTAAGTTTAGCAGAAAACGTCAAAATAATATTTACTCATGAATGATGCTCTTGGTACAAAACTAAATTAAGGAACAAAGCATTTCACATTTACATGGGAATTGAATATTGTGAAACTCATGGTACATTAAATGTATTCTAGATGTGAAGTCTCTCAAAACGTAAAATATATATTGCTTATTGTCTGCCTTTACCAAAAAACATACGTGACATATATTAAATTTAGGGTATCAAGTTATAGAAAATCTTCTTATATATTAGATAAATATAATTGATTAAGATGTTTATATAAGGACAAAATGAAATTTTAAGTATGTTGCAAAATATCAGTGTTTCTGAACTTGAAAAATATGTATGGTTTTGATTTCTAAATTTCTGTAAACAAATGTGTAACTTTTCTGTTAAAATTCTGTAGTGATATAAACACTAGAATATCCATGCTTATGAATAAAAATGGTTCCATTGCATATGTAAGGAGTTCGACATTCAGATACATGGTAATGGTAATCATACTGCCTGCTGTACAGGGTAATGTCATTAAGCTCACCTTCTGCATGCTTAACAACTGAATTTTGAAAACCAAAAATTAGATAGTTGCACTAAGAGGATAGCCAATATTTTGTTCATCATCCTCTGAGGTTAACGAGGCCTCAAGACGCTAGAGAACCTCTGCTGTGATGTCCTGCACCTCAGTTGAGGCCCTGATTTTCTGTTGAAGGAGACTGTGGGACTATGGAGGAAAGTGATTCTATAATGTATCATGTGCCTATGGGAAGGCATATGGAGAAAAATATAATCCCTCAAGGTTCTACAAAAAGCAACTTGGTCAAGCAATAGCAGTGACTCATCCAGATGACACTAATAAAAGATCTCAGAGGTTTTATACTTGGTTCCAAGTTGAATCCTGAGATTTTTCTAGCCTTGAAAGATAGGATGAAGTTAAGCTTGATTTGTACAGGTCTCACTTTAACTTGCTCTTAACTATCCAGCAGAAAACTGCAACAAGATGTGGAATGTAATGCTAGAAAAATATGTTAGTTGTAAAAGGTTCAAATCACTAACAACTTCTGATACTGTTATGATAATTCACTAACAACTTTGGACCATTGCCAGCTTCAGTAATGCTATTGACTATCGGACTATATAAGGCTAAATTGCTGAATAGAAATACAAAAAATCTTTAAACTGGCATCAAGAGTGTAAAGGTCTTCTAAAAAGTACTCCAAACACAGCTTCTCCAGCTGCAATGGAGCATGCATCTTTGACACAAGACAGAAAAGCGAGAAATATTGGGAGCCGATGAAGCTGAAAATTGGTCATATGTGTAAGGATTAGGACAAAGCCACAATTCTAAAGCAATCAAACTACCTCAGCTTGAGATAAGCATCCTACCTGGTCAAAGTCAGCTATTAGTCACTAAGCAACCATGTGTCAAGTGATAACTTTTCAAAGGTGTAAATAAAAACCCACACTGTTGTTTTCAGGGTCATCTATCAATCAGCCAAACAAGTCACAGGCTCACCTAGCTCTTATCTTATTGTGTATCTTTTCCTCATTCCTGCTATTGTTCTCTAAATACCAACAAGTTTCCACACTATATTCATTCCATAGTTATCAAGAAGTATGATGAGTCAGGCACTACTCTGAAACTAATATAAATATGAATTGTTAATTTCCCTAGAAAAAATATTTCATGATCAAGTTTTTGCTGGTTGATATGAAACTAAAAATGCATTCACTTCATTATGGAAAATCTTGACTGAAGAATGAAGAAAATGAATGCACAGAAGTACACAGTACAAGAATGGTGTGTTTAACATGGTAACATAAGTGATGAACCGCATGCCAATAGAGTATCAAAACATAGAAATACTGAAGGAAATACTGAATCAATATTTTCCAGAAATGGCACTGGATGGCCTTATGTGATCTCTTTTTGTTGGCCACTCCAAATATGCTTCCTGGAGAGGAAAGAAGCCTTGTCTCGGAGAAAGATGTGGGAAGAAAACATATTATGTATATTCAGCTGATTATATTTTAACACTCAAGGAAGAAAATTGTATTTCCTAACTCAGGTAGAAACTATAGAGGTCACATCCATAAGTAGAAGCTGTTATTTGCAAATAAAGAAATTGAAAGTTAAAACAAAAAAGATTAAAATCACAGAAATTTGTTCTTTACTCTCCTTCTGTTTTTGCTGTCTTCTACTGCCTTGAATGTCTGCCCCTCTGCCATGTGTCACTCTGCATTGGAAGCAGCTGACTCTGCTCTGAGATCTCCAAAAACTGTGAGCACAACATATCCTTACACCTGAACTGGGTGTTGGGCTTTTTGTCTCAAAATGAGAATGTAAACAAAGCAAGAGATCACACTTAGTAAGGCCATTCAAATGTTTTCCCTTGGGAATGTTGTGTATTAACTAAGTGACTATAAAACGATGTGTTCCTAGCTTTTGTCCAGAGAGGTTTTCAAATGATGCAGACTTGAAATTTAAAAGACTAATGATTTTCCTGTTGGCCTTACTTTTCTCCCTTCCTGGTGAAACTGCCACAACCCAGAAGAGATGTAGGAGTCTCCAAGAGCCAAGAGCTGTTCCTGTGTGCCATAGAGTCCAGCTCCTGGCTGACTTGAGGTTCTACCTTCAGAACATCAATTGCTAAACTGAAATTTATTTTAGCGAAAAAATTCAACTGTGGGCTTGTTACAAACTTAATCATCTGGTCTGTCAGCTTCCTAAAAATACATTGAAGAATCCTTTGTTGGGTAATCAAAGACATGGCATTATTTTAAGGTATAAATTTAAAATTCCTTTGGCTAGAATGTTAAAATACTCTGTTGTAAAACAGATTTTAAAAATTTTAGTGTAAGAACTTTGGAGACAACTAAACATAACTTAACAGCTGGTTTCTCTGCTTTGTGTTCTCCTGTCTGTGCCTTGTGTGTTTTTCCCGAGGAAAGGCCGGAATAGGCAAATCTCATCCTAAGATTCTGGCCTCCCCACACACACTCTCCAGGTACCTACAGCCTATTTCTCCCAGGGGATGCTGGTGTCCAAAGTCATCGCTTGGTCTAAGCTGTCTTTGCTCAGTGACCTGGACACAGCTCCTCTCTAGGAACCTCTGCCTACCTTTCTGTGTCAGTGCCCAGATCACTCAGGTGAGTGCTTTCCCCACACTTAGTCACCAAGCAGCACCTCTTCTTCCTTACCACCAGTCATTGTCTGAGAGTTGTCCTTCCTTACTACGTTCTCTTTGTTCTTTATATGCCTCCTACCATGAAGTACCAAGCTCCCAGGGAGATAAATGTCTATCATTTAGCTCATATCTGATAAATATGGGACATGCTTTTGTGCTTTCATTAAAGAACAAATAAATGACTGCACTATTAACAAATGATCTATGGAGATATTTTGGATGCAGAAAGAACATATCTGATAGTGTTGAAAATGAATGACACAAACCATCACATAGGGGAAAATAATCAGGCAAAATGAAAAATATATTCTGCGGGGGTTACCTTTTATAAACAAATCAAGCACCAGGAAACCTCATAGCATGGTTTGGGTATACATGTGTGTATTCATAAGACATAAACTATGAGAAATGACTCATTTTTTTTTCTCTCCTGTTCCTGTTCACTATACTAGGATTGCATGAACTAAAGATAATGCCGATATTCCACAGCCAGTCTTCACTTTCATCCTCTTGTTCATACCCAAGAGCACAGAGGATGTTACTGGCCTGTGATGCAGTATTTAATAGGAATGTGGGTGTGAGTTCATAATCATAATGGTGCATGAGTGCCCATGCTTCCCTTCTGTGCATAGCACCGAGCACACTAACAAATGGTAATGACATGCAACTGTAGGTTGTCTTTCTAATAGAAAAAGCTTTATCAGGCACACAGTCCAATAGGAGTTGGACATAAATGTGCAGTGAGTTGGGAGTGCACATGTTGTGAAATCACATTCATCTTGCAGCAAAGAAAAGTTCAGGCTACAGGATTAGGTGAGCTCTTACCAAGACTACTCAACCCTTTTTTGTATTTATGAGGGTGAGTGTGCACTGTGTGTGTGTGTGTGTGTTATTAATTATAACAGTTCTGTGGGAAATGTGCTACTTCATACCTATGTACATTCGGTAAGGATCACATGAAAGCAATTCCATATGGCTCACATTAACAGGTTTTCATCTTGCAGTGAGAGCATTCAAAATCTTCCCTTTTAGCTATGTGAAATATGCTAAGTAATTAGAAAAGATTTATTTACAATTTTACGGGAAACAAGACAATATTCAAGCCCTGAGAAATCATTATCAAATGTATGAGCACCAAACCTCTAAAATAAGAACAAAGACTGACTTCACATATTATCCACTTTAATTTCTTTATACATCGAAAACTAAAGAGTAGATATTTGGCATGTAGCTCATGATACATTCCTACTTAGCGTGTGTGAGACCCTGGATTCAATACTTAATTGGAAGAGAAGGGGAAAAGAGGGGAAGGGAGCAGATAAGGGTGAGAAAAAATGGAGAGGAGGGATGGAGGGAAGAGATTTTTAAAAAATTTGAGTTTTAAGATACAGTGGTTCCATGGTTCATTTACAATTTTTTTCAGAATGTCATTATCACTGCTGTTAGACTGATTATGACTCTTCCTCTTGTGTATGTATATCTTCACCTGGACAGGACAGTATAGTCAACATCACTTTGGTGACAGGGTTCCTTCTTTTGGGGTTTTCTGAGGATCCCACATGGCAGACCCTCTGTGGACTGCTCTTCCTACTGCTGCACCTGGTGGCTCTGATAAGCAACCTCCTCATTGTCACCATTCTTGTGCTGGACTCGCAGCTCCAAACAGCCATGTACTTCTTCCTGAAGAACCTGTCCTTACTGGATGTCTCCTTGGTGTCCATCCCAATCCCGAAGTTCATTATCAACAGTCTGATGCACGACAATTCCATTTCCATTCCAGGCTGTGCTTTCCAGCTCCTTCTAATGACTTCCTTCTCAGCCGGTGAGATATTCATCCTCACGGCCATGTCCTATGACTGCTATGTGGCCATCTGCTGTCCCCTGCGCTATGAAGTCATTATGAATGGTGACACCTGTGTGCTGATGGCAGGTGTTTCCTGGACTATGGGGGTGCTCTTTGGGGCTGTGTACAGTGCTGGCACATTTTCTGGGTGCTTCTGTGGCTCCCGTGTGATCCCAGAGTTTTTCTGCAATATCCCCTCCTTACTTGAGATTTCTTGCTCTGACACACTCCTGGCGGTCTACCTCAGCCTGGCCATAGGGGTGTGCCTGAGTTTGTCGTGTTTTTCCTGCATCTTGCTCTGTTATGTTAACATTCTTTCCACTGTGCTGAGGATTCCGTCCTTGAAAAGTCAGTCGAAGGCCTTTTCCACATGTCTCCCGCACATCGTGGTCTTCACAGTCTTCGTCCTAAGTGTGTTCACTGTTTACCTGAGGCCTCCTTCAGAGGCACCCTCAGTTGTCAGCTGGCTGCTTTCTGTGACCTACGCTGTGCTGCCTCCAATCCTGAATCCTGTCATCTATACCTTGCGGAATAATGACATGAAGCGGAGTCTGAGGAGGCTGCTGCTAGCCTTGCCTGCTCCCTGGGCCCGCCTCACCTAATGTCCTATGCAGACTCAGCTCCTCAAGGGTGGCACGGAGTCTTCTCAATTCTAACTTTGGGAAAGCCTAGGGGCACAGATCCACCTTGGGCTCTAGAAAGTCAACACCCAAGATCCACTTGATGCCTTAAGCAGCATCCTGGTATCATGTGGAGCTGTTCTATACAAAGCAGCAGCCCTTGGTGGCTTAGCTTTCTGAAAAGCTTGGCTGTTTTTCACCATCAGATCTCATTCTGGGTCATCTAGTAAGTCACTTCTGCATTTTGTTTCTTGAAAGCAAAACTATGAACACATCACAGAGGGTCCAGTACATGGACGGCATCTGAACCACCAAGATGACACAAGCACAGGCTTCTTATAGAATCAGACTAGTGGGTGTGGAGGCAGAGCGCCCACCGGCAGAGCCCCATCATGCCGCTGGGGATAGGGGACAGCTGAGCTGCATCGTCCCAGAGGAGCCCTGGTCACCCAGGTGGACAGTGTCCAGAAGGACACAGGACACTGCTAAAGCAGCAGACCCAGGTGGACCTTTGTCCTATACATGCGGGACTCAGAAATTCTGTCATTTAAGCTAGGCCAGTGATCTCAATGTGAGTCTGAAAGAAACCATGAATCCATCAAGACTATAACAGAAGTCTCTGGGCAAGAACAGATTTCGTTTGGCTTATCCACTAATGTCCCAGATGTAAAAATTTGTCCTAACCTGGAAAATCTACGTAGAGAGGCTAGATTTTGTCAGAATAACTTTTGAGCTTTATAGTTAAGTAGAGAGATGAAATAAAGTTGCTTAATTTTGCATGATGTGACATTCCTTTCTGGTTATATTGACATTTCATTGTCATTTGAACTAATTAAATAACCAGATATTTTTTTTTCTTTTTTTTTCCATTTATTTTTATTTTATTAAAATACGAATGTCAGTCAGACAGTTTCAAAACACCTTAACCATACAGAGTCGATGAATTAATACATTGCAAACTGTTTTCGTAACGTTTTGGTATTGTACAAGGTGCATACATGATATTATATTTACAGGTTTTTTATAGCTGAATTATATCAAAAATTCAATAATTATTTACCTAGTGGATGACCATAGCATTAAAAGCCGACATAATATCTTGTCCAACCACCATTAATGCAGATCTTGCCTCTCATAGAATTATTTAGAAGCACAGCGTTATCTATCCCAACTGTACTGTCTATACACACACATCATGATTTTTTCTTTCTACAACCCTTCCTTTGTCTACACCTGTCAAAAGTGGGCACTCCATTGACATTCAACTACCTTAGGTACTTAAACTCGACACCACAATCCAACACAGTCCAGCATTCTGCAACCATAGGGAGTTATTCAAAGAAATTGTCGACCATATCCATTTACAGCTCAGCTTAATATTATGGGCTCACGATGTATACTTCATTTTTATACTTTTATACTTTTCTGCTGGATGGTTAAGACCTAGGTAGATCAAAACTTATATACCAACACATGAACT